>JAWPHD010003256.1:0-223969 GCA_037043455.1 Cyrtodaria siliqua | reverse complement strand
AAGTATTTAGTAATTAAACAAAGTGGTATCAAATCAATATTTATTTCAACATACATGTCATTAAAAGTATATACTTGTTAATTTATGTAAAGGAAGAATACCATGTACATATATAATACAAGTATAGATCTAATGTAAATAAATAGTTACATAGCAAAGATCACGTGATATAATTTCACGCGAGATCTCGCGATATCTCACTTCGACACTAATTGGTCTCATTTACACCCCAGGCCCCACCCCGACCCCACGTTGAACAGATCTTGTAAAGGTGAGATTTATAGCGGAATGTATTGGGAGGACCAAAGGGATTTAAGGACTTTTTAAGGACTTTTAAGGCCCTAATAACCCATTTTGAAGGCCCGGTTAACTGTTATTTTATTACCAGCAATGATCGATTTTTTTTTAAACTGCCGTCAGTATATTCCTCTTGTATAATTAATCGACTGATTATAAAATTCAAGGACCTTTAATGATATTTTGTCAGAATTTAAGGACTTTTTAAGGCTGGAGTGGATGTAAGGAACTTTTAAAGACTACTTCTGAAATTTAAGACTTTTTAAGGCTGTATGAACCTTGTATATGCATGTCGTTACTACGATTTTCATAATGATATTAAGAAATATAGATTAAGATACTCGCATAGCTCCACTTTTCTCCCCTCCTACGCTTGTTAGTAGTTGTGAGCTATGCGAGTATAGTATAAGAGAACATTTTATGATTTATTTGTTTATTTATTTTCAGTATAAGAGAACATTTAATGATTTATTTGTTATTGACTTTCAACAGTATGAACTTTACTCCAATAGCTTGGAGTAATAGTTTATAACTTTAAATCTAGTATAATAATAATAATAGGAGTAGTACGAGAATTTTTAAAACAAGAGCATCAAGAATTGCAGGGCAATCCATAGTCCCCCACCGACCCAGACAAACATTTTCCAGACATTTTCTATGATGGAGGTCAAAGATCAAGGTATTTTGGTACGCGACACACCGCTATCCCAAGATGTATTCACATACCAAGTTTGGTATCTCTAAGTGTTATAGTATTGAAAATACGGTCCGGACAAGCATTTTCTATGACAGAGGTCACAGGTCAAGGTCACAAGACATTGTTTTGGTAGGCGACACATCCGCTATCCCAAGATGTATTCACATACCAAGTTTGGTATCTCTAAGTGTTATAGTATTGAAAATACGGTCCGGACAAGCATTTTCTATGACAGAGGTCACAGGTCAAGGTCACAGTGACCTTATTTTGGTACGCGACACTGCTATCCCAAGATGTATACACATCCCAAGTTTGGTATTTCTAAGTGTTATAGTATTGAAAATACGGTCCGGACAAGCATTTTCTATGACAGAGGTCACAGGTCAAGGTCACAATGACCTTATTTTGGTACGAGACACCGCCATCCCAAGATGTATTCACATACCAAGTTTGGTATCTCTTAAGTGTTATAGTATTGAAAATACAGTCCGGACAAGCATTTTCTATGACAGAGGTCACAGGTCAAGGTCATAGTGACCTTATTTTGTTATGCGACACACCGCTATCCCAAGATGTATCCACATACCAAGTTTGGTCCTTTAGCAAACATTCCTATAGACATAAATATGAAACAGGACCCTGGGTTTGTGCTTTACTCATTTGATATACTCAAATGCCAAATTAAAAAATGTTGCCTTATATAAGGCTCGAACCCTGAACCCCTGGTTCAGTAGACACATAATAGACGACGCTCTAACCGACTGACTTTATATTCAAAATTTATCATTTCGATTTTGGTACCATTGTACATTGATTTATATCCAAAATTTAGAAATGCTTACTTAATCCAGCTCTTTGTCAAAACATCTCCCACCAGGATTTGAACCTGGGTCTTCCACCCAAAGGGTAGACGTGTTTACCGATTACACCATATAAGTGTTATATGTTCGTACTGAGAGCATGGACTTGCAGTATAAAACAGAACTGCCATATTTCCCACAAAAACCCATTATACCACATTTGTCAAGGTGTTTTTCATTGACAAGGCAAAATATTATTCTGACAAAAAAATGGGTAACAATAATATCTTTATTTTCAAAACCACTTATTGTATTGAGGTCAATGTCAGAGTACACGGGCATGCAATATAATGATATACGGACTATGTCAGAGTCCACGAGGACTATGTCAGAGTCCACGAGCCTCTAAGATAATAATATGAGGTCTATGTCAGAGTTGATATGAGGACTATGTCAGAGTCCACGGGCCTCCA
Organism: Cyrtodaria siliqua; assembly: GCA_037043455.1. Classification (NCBI taxonomy): domain Eukaryota; kingdom Metazoa; phylum Mollusca; class Bivalvia; order Adapedonta; family Hiatellidae; genus Cyrtodaria; species Cyrtodaria siliqua. The sequence continues at coordinate 221,702 of JAWPHD010003256.1, read as the reverse complement.
ATATAATGATATAAGGACTATGTCGGAGTCCACGGGCCTCTAAGATAATGATATGAGGACTATGTCAGAGTCCACGGGTCTCCAATATAATGATATATGGACTATGTCGGAGTCCACGGGCCTCTAGGATAATGATATAAGGACTATGTCGGAGTCCACTGGCCTTTAAGATAATAATATGAGGTCTATGTCAGAGTTGATATGATGACTATGTCAGAGTCCACGGGCCTCCAATATAATGATATAAGGACTATGTCGGAGTCCACGGGCCTCTAAGATAATGATATGAGGACTACGTCAGAGTCCACGGGTCTCCAATATAATGATATAAGGACTATGTCGTAGTCCACGGGCCTCTAGGATAATGATATAAGGACTATGTCGGAGTCCACGGGCCTCTAAGATAATGATATAAGGACTATCTCGGAGTCCACAGGCCTTTAAGATAATAATATGAGGTCTATGTCAGAGTCCACGGGCCTCCAATATAATGATATAAGGACTATGTCGGAGTCCACGGGCCTCTAAGATAATGATATGAGGACTACGTCAGAGTCCACGGGTCTCCAATATAATGATATAAGGACTATGTCGGAGTCCACGGGCCTCTAGGATAATGATATAAGGACTATGTCGGAGTCCACGGGCCTCTAAGATAATGATATAAGGACTATGTCGGAGTCCACAGGCCTTTAAGATAATAATATGAGGTCTATGTCAGAGTCCACGGGCCTCCAATATAATGATATAAGGACTATGTCGGAGTCCACGGGCCTCTAAGATAATGATATGAGGACTACGTCAGAGTCCACGGGTCTCCAATATAATGATATAAGGACTATGTCGGAGTCTACGGGCCTCTAGGATAATGATATAAGGACTATGTCGGAGTCCACGGGCCTCTAAGATAATGATATAAGGACTATGTCGGAGTCCACGGGCCTCTAAGATAATGATATAAGGACTATGTCGGAGTCCACAGGCCTTTAAGATAATAATATAAGGACTATGTCGGAGTTCACGGGCCTCTAGGATAATGATATGAGGACTAGTATGTCAGAGTCCACGGGCCCCCAACCTAATGATATAAAGACTTTAAGATAATGATATAAGGACTATGTCGGAGTCCACGGGCCTCTAGGAAAATGATATGAGGACTATGTCAGAGTTCACAGGCCCCCAACCTAATGATATAAAGACTATGTATGAGTCCACATGCCTCCAATATAATGATATAAGGACTATGGTGGAGTCCACGGGCCTCTAAGCTAATATTATGAGGACTATTCAGAGTCCAAAGGCCTCTAAGTGAATGCTACGAAGTCTTGATGGCAGAGCCCATGGGGCTCTAAGTTAATGATATAAGGACTATATGGAAGTCCACATGCCTCTAAGATAAAATGAGGTCTATGTCAGAGTCCACAGGCCTCCAATATAATGATATAAGGACTATGTCGGATGGGAGTCAGTTCACGGGCCTCTAAAATGATACTATGAGGACTATTCAGAGTCCAAAGGCCTCTAAGTGAATGCTACGAAGTCTTGATGTCAGAGCTAATGGGGATCTAAGTTAATGATATAAGGACTAAATGGAAGTCCCGTGCCTCTAAGATAATATGAGGTCTATGTCAGAGTCCACAGGCCTCCAATATAATGATATAAGGACTATGTCGGATGGTAGTCATTTCACGGGCCTCTAAAATAATGCTATGAGGACTATGTTTGAGTCTAAGGGCCTCCAATATAACGATATAAGGAACATGTCGGAGTACACGGGCCTCTAAGATAATGCTATGAGGACTATGTCAGAGTCCACAGGCATGTCAGAGTCCACAGGCCTCCAACATAATGATATAAAGACTATGTTGGAGTCCATAAGCCTCTTAGATAATGATATGAGATCAATGTCAGCCTACGGGTCTAGCGTGGTGCAGTCAGTAGCGCGGCGGATTTGTAACCGGAGGCCGAGGGTTCAATCCTCCTTAGTGCCCCGGAGTTTCCTTGGTGTGTTCTTGGACAAGACACTTTCCCTTCCCGTGTATAGGTCTATCATCCGAGCACGTTAAAAAACCATAGGAATTTATTTGATAATAACTGTAGGGCCAGTTCCCGGATTCCTATGTATCCTTTCCCTTTCTTTGGGGCGGCTCTTAATAACCTATACTGCGTTGATGAGCCATTAAACAACATTTCAATTTACTTCTTAGGCTTAGATAATGATATAATGTCTATGTTAAGTCTTTCAAATAATGATATGAGAGAGAATCTGGTCCACAGGTCTCACCCCCACCCCCCACTCCACAATAACTGAAACGTTCATAAACCCATGCTACACAGAAAATATCCACTTGCCTGCCGCCAGGACAAGGTCACTTGTAATGGCATGTGGTATTTTTCATTGCTGCATCTCAAACTAGTTTCTCAGAATCACGGGGCACTATGTACATTTTAATGTTTGTGGTATGAAACAAAAAGGAGCGAAACAACTTGGTGCGAAATGATGAATTTACTAGGCTTAATGATTTGAACAGCAAACATAGTTGTAAATATGTAAAGCAGTTTCATAGACCAGGCTTGGAATTCACCAACCATGCTTCAAACTATTCTTAGACTTGAGCCCAAGTACTGAAATTTCGTTCACACATATTTCCATGACCTTCAAAGATAAACACTCATAAGAAGTTGCTATTAATTAGTATGCATCATGTTTATACATAGCAGCCTGTTATCAACGTTTATTCTGTAAACTTAAAGAAATATTAGTGATTGAAATTTGCATACTTGAGCTTAAGTCTAAGAATATTCTCAAGAATGGTTGGTGAATTCAAAGCCTGGCTTTTCTGAACCAGTTCAAACTGATAAACTTACCAATAAACTGATTCAAATCTCCTGGAAATATATTATAGGTTTAGAAAGTTACACATAAATCTAACCTGCTAACTAATTATATCTATCGGCAGAAAACAAAATGGCTTCAATTATGCGCAGAAAGCAATGACGTCATCCCAATATAAAAAAAAAATCACGGGCAAAACAGAATGGAATAGAATAAAAAAACCACGGTACTTTAGATTCTCCCATTTCGCACAACGATAATGGTACTAAGAGTAAGCCGCATATGCACTGTACACCTCCCACCATCCGTAAGAATCGACACTTCCTCACTTACTCAGCTCCCAGTGGGATTCGAACCCGCAGCGGTGAGAGGCGAAGGTTTACAACGCAACGTCGTTAACCATTCGGCCACGGAGACGATCTCACGTAATGGTACTGTACACCTCCTACCATCCTTAAGAAATGACACTTCCTCAGTTACTCAGCTCCCAGTGGGACTCGAACATGCAACGTCGTTAACCATTCGGCCACGGAGACGCTCTCACGTAATGGACTCCAACCAATTTGTACCCAAAAGAAGAAGCGATTTCAACAAAACAAACTTACTTTTTTTTCGTGTTCCTTTATGTTTTTACAAAACCTAGCTTTCTTAATTATTTTTTTCTACATTTATGAAATTCCAGGACAATTTGCACAAACTCGAGGATTTTTTTTGAAATTCTAGTACTTTTCCATGATAAAAACTACCAAAACAGATTTCCATGAGTTTTCCAGGTCAAAGGCCAAATTCCATGACTTTTCCAGACCTGTGCGAACCCTGTGCTCGAGGACATGGAATGGAAAAGCCTAGAGACCCGCCGCCACAACATCCGCCTGACCATGATGTTCATCTACCTACAAGCAAATGACAGATGGACAGGTCTGTCTCTTCCAAGAAAAAATCTGCAACCGGGGACTCAACAACTCTTTCTTCCCCATTCCATCAGACTGGAATGCCCAACCTACAGAGACCATCTCCTCCAGCTCACTGGATACATTCAGGCATTGCTTGCCGTCAGCATATATCCCCGGAGTGATGCCCATGTAGAGTTCCAGCCCTGTATATAGTTTTAATTTGGTTCATCCCAACGAACAAGCAGCTGGAACAAGAAGGACAACACGATCCGCAGCATGATGAACAAGAGCAAGGTTGTGTAGACCGCCTGGGCATGATGACTGAGCAAGGCCTTGAGTGCTACCCAGGTCACTGGTGGCACGACCCAGTGTAAGGTTTCGCCGCCTGCCTAGGGGCACCTGTGGCCTAGGGCACGGTTATGTAGCTAGTGATGTATCGATTAATCGATTGTAACCGATGATCGGCTACTTGGGCATTCGATTAAGATAATCAATTATGAAAGTCTACAATCGATTAATCGGAAATGTGTATAAAATTATATTTGAATATGAAAATAAACAAAATTCTACTGAATTTACAATTATCTGATGAATCATGCTCATTAACTTTAGCGTAGGATGAACAATAAACTAATGCAATACATAAATGAGCGATAAAAAGGAAAAATAATAAATTGTTGTTTATTACCAGGAAATACTATGCTATAATTTTCTGAAATAAGGCTGTATTAATTCTTACTATTGGCAAACAGATTATAACCGATCATAAGCTGGTTGTATCCAACAGATTATAACCAATGATCGATTGTGAATTATAACCGATTGCCGATAACCGATATGTAGCCAATCCTGGTACCGCAAAATTTTAGTGCCACCCGGGTCACGACCCAGTCTAAGGTATTGCCGTCTGCCTGAGGTCACCGGTGGTTTAGGGCACAGTTATGAAACCAACCCTGGTACCGCATTATGTTGACATCTTCCAACGAGGGCAATTGCAGCATGGTGACCCAAGGCAAGGCTTATAGTCTGCTGGGTCAACGATGGTAAAATGACCCAGAGGGGCAGTCGGTTCGCAGCATGGTGACCCAAAAGAAGGCTTGTAGTCCGCTGGGTCACCATGGTATAATGACCCAGAGCAATGTTGCCCGCCTGGATCACTGGTGATAATTAGTGCATAAAATACACGTCTACGAATGGCAAGACGATTTTTTGATATCCTCCGACTAGGGTGCATCTATAAACGTCCGTATGTAAAAAAAAAAAGCACCTAAAGACGTAAATAAATGAGACTGGTGACAATATGACTGAGCAAGGCCTTGAGTGCCACCAGTGTAAGGTATTGCCACCTGCCGGTGGTGGCCTAGAGCAACCATGGGACTGCATCCGTACTGCAGGAGGCACAGAGCACGGGTTGTACTGGCCTGGTAGTGCAAATACACGTCTGCCAACGACGTGATGTTTTTTGTATTGGCATTGTCTTGCGACAAAGCAACAACTAATAATGTCAGAATCATAAAAAATTCACAAACCGAATCACTTCCGCAATATTTCAATATGTTCCCGTTCAACTAAAAGGTATGAGACACTTACGTGACCATCAAAAATGTGTTTATTTCTTACCTTAGCGTGAAGTCGCGTTAACATATGACTGTTTACAGGGCGCGGCCATATTGAATTTGAAATTTGCTCTGTCCAATGAAATCTTTCATAACAAAGTAAATAAACAAATCCCGTGATTCAAATTATATCGAATATAAATGTAGAAATTATAGAACACAAATGAAACAGATAGAATATAAATTATCATTTTTACAATATAAATGCAAAATATACAATATAAATAGACAATTATCGAATGCAAATGAAATATATACAATACAAATTGAAAATTATAGTATACAAATGAAAAATATGCAATACAAATTGACAATTATAGAATACAAATGAAAAATATAGAATACAAATTGACAATTATAGAATACAAATGAAGAATAAACAATACAAATTGACAATTATAGAATACAAATAAGAAAATATACAATATAAATGAAACCATATTGAATATAAATATAAAAACATCGAATAATGCAACGTTTGACATGCCATAGTGTTGGTACAGGTAATTCTTTAACCTTTTGGGATTGCCTGTATTATATTTATGCTCACGGAATCGAACTTTTAAGGAAAGACCTGTTTGTCCAACATATTGTATACCACAATGTGGCGCATTTCAAGTCAAAACATAAATGACGTGAGAAGTACGTCATTTAACATTTGAAGCTAGACATATATTAAATTTTCTACCATTAACAGTTGCAAGATAAATAATTGCAACAAAAGCATCTCTTAGCATTGCACTTACTTAGAGAGGGAAACACTCTGCGTCTAGATTGAATTAAACGATGTCTGAATGGAGACGTTAGGTAAAACACCATACAAACAAACAAATAAATTGCACTTTGGTGACTATTGACTTCGATTACTCGGCGTATTGACAAGGGGTCGTAGAAAGAAAGGTATTTTTGGATAGGAAATTCATTTCTTCACGCAATATTGTACATGGTGTATGTATTTGATATTTTTGTAAAAGTGAAGCGTAGTGACTGACTGTAGAGGGTCAATCACTAAACATGCAGTGCGTTGTAATACTAAAGGGTTGTACCCTTTTCTGACAAACTTCCGGATTAATTTTGTAAAGTGGTCAGGAAACCCGCCAGATCCCTTTAACTTCCGAAATTTATAGCTATCACGGTATATATACAAAAATATATAGGTATATTATATCTGACATCGTGTTCAGACGCTTACACAATTATATGACGTCATTGAGATTTAGCCCATATGTATCCATATTATTTGCTTTCCATCTATATATTATTTGTTAAAGCTTTCTAATTTAGATACCCGTTAATTTAGCAGCGGATATTTATGCTACTGGCAAGGAAGTGTATATTTAATTGCCTTTTTTTCAAGTTATAAATGTTCTTTGTTAAGTATCCAACCGGGGCGTGAGTAGGTGGTGACTGGGATGCCATGGTTGTGAGTCGCCTTTCTATAAACATTGCTACCCTTCATTCAAACTGGATCTACCTCACCAATTGCTGATAACTCTCATTCGTTTATTTAATGTTCTAATGATTTAGTTACATCTGCGTTTATGGTTCATGTTCATATGTATTCATTGCAACACTTAAAATGATAAATAAGAGGCAATGTATGCGACTTCACAAACATAATGGTTGACAATATAGTGCTACTGCCTTGGAACGGTCAGTGGCATAAAAAGGCCGCAGGGGATTTAAACCAAGTCCCAGGGAAATAGAGAAAGAATAAAAAGGAGAAAACTAAAGTACGGTTATATCAGATAAAGACCACGGTTCTGTATAGAAATGTTTGTATCGATACGTGACTCAGTGACTGTGCATGGTCCTTTAATGCTACATTTCCTGTACGACTTTTAATTTTCTTTCGTTTTAAACAACATAGAAAATGAACAGTGCACACAGTATGAATATGTTTGTGGAAGATATAAGCTGTGCGACTTGTTGACGAGGAAAACGAGTTTAGTCAGTAGTTTCCTTTGTTACTAATATAATTATGCTTGTCATGTGCTTATTATACACATTAATTTACATATGCATGATCAATTATTATACACACGAATTCACATATGAATGATCAATTATTATACACATTAATTCACATATGTATGATCAATTACTATACACATTAATTCACATATGCATGATCAATATACGCATACATTTACATCTACACGTATTAGTTGGAATATACATTGGTAACTCATAATTCAATTCACATTGGCTGTAAGGGAGACAATAGCAGAAACAAATCCAATCGGTTGTTTGACTAATTTGGACGTATATATGCCTAATGGTTACAGTACCCTATTAGTTCTATAATATGACAGAGTAAAAAGGAAAGTGTGTGATTTTCATAAATGTGCTTGGGGATTTCCTCAAATTGTAGGATCATGACCTTCGGACAGATGCAAGTAGCATTAAAATCGAGTAGCATTCAAATAAGTCATCGCCTAAATAAGATCCTTTTTACATCTGTGCAGCAGGGTAAGTTTTTTTGTTTACATGTCAGATGGGAAAACATTAAACAGTAAGTCTATGGAAAATGCAATAGTGGTCTATGACCTAATACACAATGCGTATTCACTGCAAATGTAGTTCTTTACATGATCAAACGTTGTTATTATACCCACGGTGTTATGACTATGTACAACATGCATTATTTGGCAGCATAGGGCCTTCAAACATTATATATTAAAACTAAATGGTATGAACATTGTTAACGCTGAGGTCAAAGCAAACACTACAATCACTACGCATGCACACGTTTGAATGTCCTCAAAATGTAAGACCAGAACTGTCTGTTTTCCTCATATAACACTATTTCCAGGTACAGGTATATCATAATTATTCGTTGACAGCTAACATTGTCATTTGCATAGGCCCTGCTAGATCAGGCTCGACAGTAAAGCTGTGACTGTTCCTTCCGTTGATAACTTCATTGATGCTCAGCCTATTTCTTCTGAAGACGAATGAAATATACATGTATTGATATAACAAAATAAAAGTGTTGAAGACGATATTGTTATAATTTATACAGTATCAGTGTATTTTTTTATATATTTACTTCTTTTTCTTTGCTTCCATGTATTTTTGCGCACAGTAGGACGTTATTAATTCATTCATTCATTCATTCATTACATGGGGCCTTATGACGACTGCGTTTTAAAAACGATTCATTTTATTTGATTTGAATGGGTTTTTACATCATTTTAGCACTTACTTTGAAATTAAAACAATTTGTTTGACTGCATGTATTAAAGTTGGTGTATTACTACCTCGTAATGTGGCACGGTAACCCGAGTGACTTCCGACTTCATTACTCACGACTTCCATACGTTTTTAAATTCCTTACTTTTAACTTTTTCATAACGCTATGGGATATTGGCACTTATTGCGTGATGTCTGTACGATCTCCGGCGCCCGTGAGATGTTTCTTTCATTCGTCGCATCTGGATGTAAACTGGACGGATCCGTTTATAATCCCAGAACGTTACATAGTCGCTAGGAAGAGTGAGTTCCTATTTAGCACTGGGGCGGCTCTAAACAACATACCATGTGATTATGAGCCGTTAAACAACATTCAGTTGGATTAATTATTTGGTCACATCCAGTATAACTAATCACGTCACAACCTTCTTCTGACATGGGCGTTGCTTGGCATAGTCATGTACTACTGGGAGTAATTTGAACAAAAAACTAAAAATCAACAAAAAAAAACATCTCACAAAGTTGAAAATGCCATTACTCTCAGAGGGGCGACGGACTGAGGTAATGAATTTACCACATTTTAAGCAAATAAAATGCCTATATCGCGTATACTAGCACAAATTTGGCCCAGTGATGAAATAAAAAGATGGAAATTGGGAGAGGCCCTCCCCACTTATGTGAGGGGGAACCTCCTCCCAAACCCTTTCCTTATCGGCGGTTTGCACCACGTAGCAAGAGTATTTTAAATACAGGCCACGCACCACGCCCCTGCTTCATGACCAAGTCAAAACTATCAGGTGCGTAGCTTGGACATATGTTAACCTACTGCCGGATGTGTGAGAGGGGCTATCACCTTCCCGTTCGGTATACACTCGCTGGTGGGTGTCCTGGAGTGAGGGTGGGGGTGGGGATGGTGTTCCCTTGAAAAACATAGAAAATGAAATGTCGAGTCTAATTAATTTAGATGAGGCATGTTCATGCGTTATAATGACATCAATGTCCATGTACTTGTATTTTAAAAAATATAGCATTATAACCAGATAACCGCACTCCATTCAATTTAATGCTTCTTTTTCAGATGTTTAGACATATTTTTAGTTTTCTATTTTCAATGTTACTCACGGCACCCTAGATGTCGTTAAATATTTACATGTAATAAACATTTCATGAAAGTATTTATAGTAACCTACACCATTCGCGGACATATGTATGACAGTTATAGAACAATGGACTTCCAGCGTCGTCTATTTTTAAAATATATATAAATATATATAATTTATGATTAATAATAGCTCCAAAGTGGACCTTGATGGTATTGATAAGTAACATACTTTTTTAAGTATGAGTACCGTTCTTATATTTTAAGCGTAGAGATCTCGACAAAATCGCTGATTCAAATAAATAAACAGCTCAGACGTTTTCATAAATACATGTTAAAATACTTTACACAATATATATATATTTCTAGGTCAAAAATGCCTATATTCTTGACAAATATCGCGTGTATTAGCACAAGTCTGACCCAATGATGACAAAAAGATGGAAATTGGGAGAGGCCCTCTCCACTTATTTGAGGGGGCACCTCCTCCAAAATCCTTTCCTTATCGGCGGTCAAAAATGCCTATATTCCTGCCAAATATCGCTTAAAAAATACTTTCAAGACTGATATCCTCACTTTTCTGCCGTGTACACACATCCTAAATCAATCACTGTGTCAAATATGAACACTGGTGTAGGAGTTCCAACAATAAGGATATTTATGAAAACGTCTGTGCTGTTCATTTATTTATTTTGTCGAGCTCTCTACGCTTAATTTTTATTTTTTATTTTATTTTATTTGCGTAAACTGTGGTAGTTACGACAAACAAACAAATATCCTCTATATAGTTAGTAATGCAATGCAAGACCCAGGAGTAAGACTCGGAAAGTAATACTTGTATTTGTTATCATACCTTATCCTAATCAATCACTGTGCCAAAAAATATGCAAACCCTCTTTAAATTAATGTAAGAGAAGTTTAGGTTACGAGTAAACAATTAACATGCATGCTGACCCCATTTGACCATACCTTCCCTCTCCCGGGGAGGAGGATCCGCACATCAAATGAAAAAAACATTTCATATTGTTTGCTTTTAACATTACTTTTAGTATGTAAATACATTTCATTAAACAAATATTGAAAATCACGAGTTTAATGTTCATTTTGATGAATTTTACCTTTGACCTTGACCTCAGGCTTCATGAGGCAAAACTTGGATTCAAAACCTTCATTGTCATCTACACATCATAAACAATCACGTGTTAAATATGAACACCCTCCTTCAATTGATGGTTTAGGTTACGAGGAAACAATAAGCATGCTTGCTGACCGTATATGACCATAAGTTCCCTCCCACGGGGTGGAGTATCTGTGCATCAAATTGCAAAACCCGTTACATATTGTATGCGAATATCATTACTTATAGCAGGTAAGTCATTTCAGTAACAATATTGAACATTACGGATTTGATGATAATTTTGTTGAATTTGCCCTTTTGACATTGATCTCTAGCCTGTAGGGATTATCTCTGGATTTGAAACCTTCACTGTCATCTACACATAATTTATTAAGAAAGCACAATCCCTAAATATAAATACCTTCCTTCAACTGATGTAGGAGCAGTTAGGTTACGTTACGAGAAAACAACAAACATGCATGCCGACCTCATATGACCATAACAACCCTCACCAGGGAGGAGGAGCTGTACATCGAATCGCAAAACCCTTTCCATATTGTATGCGTATATCATTACTTAAAGCATGTAAGGCATTTCCTTAACAATATCGAAAATCACGGGTTTGATGTTCACTTTGGTGAATTTTACCTTTTGACCTTGACCTCTGACCCCTAAGGTCAGATCTGGATTTTAAACCTTTGTTATCATCTACACATCCAAAGCAACAACTGTGCCAAATAAAAACACCCTGCTTCAACTCATGAAGGAAGAGAAAATCCGACTAACGGTTGTCCATACGCACAGACGAACGGACGGATGGGATCGAGCACAGTATATTTATTTTTCTTTGAAAGTGTGGATTTAAAAGTCACTTAAAACATCCAAAACAAATACAGGTTCCTGTAAGTTTCATTGAGATATTTACATTATCGATTATTTTCAGCCTGAGGATGTTCTTTACGCGTCATGATATAAAATAATTGTAATTTATATAATAAACATCATGGTAATAACATACAAGTAAATACCTTTTTCTCAGTTTACGCATCACGATGAATATAATGGCCGCCACAACAACAGCAGTCACTGCAGCTGCGACAGATGCTCCAATAATGGCATCGCCAAGACCGACTAAACACAAGTATATCAAAAGAAATATGTTAATAATATTAATATTAATAATAATTATAATAATATTTTTATTTCAAGAGGATACCATATTTCTGACAGATATCATACCTAAATACAATTCATCAGACACCCAAACAAACACCCAAAGAGGAGGTAATGTTATACTACTAACTATAAAAGTCGAACATGTAATGCAGCATTTACAGGACACAGTCAACCAAAAAGTAGATGTGAAAATCATACAAGAAAAGTAGCATTCAATGACGACAGTCAACCACAAACACACATAAAGAGGAGTTTGTGTAATTATTTGGTAAAGATACCTTTACTAGATATAGTAATATAAAAATAGTGAACAGGCGAACCCTTGGAAGCAACAAAAACAAACAAGAGATAAAAGTAGCTGACTCTGTTTTACTGAGTCTGTTCATGAGAGGTAATGTGAAGTGCAACACTTCTCACACATCCTAGCAAAGCTTAAGCAATATTCTACTTTAAAGCCACAAAGACTGGGCTTGATGATCCCAAAAGGACCAATAAGAATAACACTACTAATTTGTGGTCGGGGCAACTTTTTATGGCCGCCACACAGCACTAAATAAACGTTCTCGTCAATATCATTAATATAGTATATAGTTTAACGTCTTAAATGCTATAATTACATAACAAAGCTGAGTATTACCTGACATACTACTAACGTCTCCATATAAAGATTCTGATGTTGTTTCTGCTGTTGTTTCTGCTGTCGAATGAGTATAAAAAGTTTCCGTTGAGATCAGTTTACTGTCTGTTTCATCAGACTTCGACAGCGTTGTAAAAATGTTATTGCTTAAAGTTGACGTTGTGTCCGGTAATACCGTTGCTGGTATGGTTTCCCCAGTCGTATTTTCCGAAATAGCATTTTCTTCGGTACTTTGAACTTTATATGTGTCTTTTGTTATCATATAATGTGTGGACGCCATGGTGGAACTATTTTTAATGGTAGCTGTCGTTGATTCGGAAGATAGTAAGGTAACATTTTCTGCTTCGGTTGTCGCAATATCGGGCAATATATATGTGGTTGTTTTGTCTTCCGTGGACGGACTTTGAAATGACACCTCCGTTGTGATACTGTCTTGTATTGAAGGGGACACAGAAGCAAATTCTGAAACAATACGCATAAAAACAGTTATTGCCTATTTACAATTATTGCTGTATTGAAATGAAGCATGTTCCATTACAGCTTAATCGGAAATTATCTCTACTAGCATAAGACAAGGCGAACCTTAATAAATGATATCTGACTTTTATCAAATTAAAAATATTTGTTAAACCATAAGATCTTAAGCTGACAATCACCGGTATCGATCAATATTTGTTACATTAGTATTAACACACAGAAAGATGCAAAAGCTATAAGCTATAATGATAACATTTCAAATGAATATATCAAAACCACTAATTAATACCAACTTATTTTCGGCCTTGTAGCCCTATTGTCAACCCTTTTGTGTTTGTGATGTCGTTTGCATTTATTATTGCTTTTGCCTTCTTGTTTGTCTGTTTGCGTGTTTGTTTCTGTGTTTTGTGGTTGACTGTCCTCCTTGAAAGCTACTTTCCCTGTCCGATCTTTTTATATTTCTTTTTATATTAGATACAGGTCATTTCACGTTTAGCTTGAAGGTACGGTATATAGGGATTATTTAATTGCTTGGATCGATTATAAGAAATCCTTCACGTGCTGGTAGAAATGTGGTTCTTTTCACGAACGAGCGGAAGCGAGTGAGTTGAAAACAAAACACGCCTACCGCTGAACGACGGATTGCCATAAAATTGATCCAAACAGTTAAATAATCTATTTTTTACATTTTAATTAAATACGTTTGTGAGTTTAACCATATAGATGCTTCACTTTGTTGACGTCTGCAACACCCTTTCACTGAGAAATCCAGATAATTCACCCATATAAATGTAATAAATGAAATAAACAAAAATAAAGGTGATTCAATTAACCCAACTACAGACCAATTACAATTTTAAGCTGCGTCGAAAAACTTTTAAACACTATTCTTAATCATACATTAAATACATTCATCGAGGACAACGCTATTTTAAAAGAAAGTCATGCAGTGTTGTTTTAGGGAAAATGTACGGACCATATCTTTGAAATGCCTCTCTTTTATAAATGCTATGCTTATCCAAAGTTTGCTTTTAAACAAAAAGAAACAATATTGGGCTTTTAAAGACGTTGTTAAGCTTTTGATAAAGTACAACTTAGCACAGTTACGAACAACTTTTTTAAAGTCGTATATAAGATGTACGAAACGATTAAGACTTGCTTTGAAAAAAGGCGGATCTTGGTCCCTTTATTGGGAGTCCGGCATGGTAAAAAAATAATATCAGGGGTTTTGTATTGCCTGTTCTTCAATGATATGGATATAATTTGCACAACTACAAAGACATTAACGATCCAAATTAAGTGGTTAACTGGCTGAAGCTACTTTGACTGTTGTACGCCGATGATGCAATCGAGACGATGAAGAATAGTCTAAAATCAGACATAAGTAATGGGATGTGTCGATTATCGACATAAATCCTTTTATTGTAGTGGGGGTGGATAATTTACGTGAGTTTGTGGCCACCCTTGCTGCAAAGATTGTGGCCTTCCTGTTTTTTGCTAATTTTAAGACTGAGTAATTTGTACGCTTTACCGTATATCCGGTCTTTTTCAATGGGACGATTAGTCAGCTGGTTGTATCTAAATACGGGAGACTAAAATCAAAGTGATAAGCATGCATCTCGGTCTTTTATAAAAAATATTATGTCAATATTGAGAGTGTATGCCTTCGTTGTTATTTAATGTAAATTTGTAATAAACAAATGTCCGATGTCTTCAAAATTTGGTCTGAGCTATGACCATTTTTCAAAATTGTTTATAAGTATCGTGACTGCACATTTGATATGAACATTACGTTTCTTGTTATATTATGCTGAAGCCATGGCCAGTTTATTCCAATAAATATTATCTGTTTTTATTATTGTGTTTTCTTTCACAGCCCATCTTCGATAACTTAACATTATTAATATATTGTTGTCATATTTTCCATTTTCCTTTTCTTTACAATCTGGATCAGGCAATGAAAAAAGGAAAGTTCCGTTCAAAACATGTAGATATACCTCTGATCTGATTTTCAAAATAGAAAGTATTGCATACTTTATAAAACTAACACTAATTGATAATACAAACATAAAAAATCTTGGTATGCCCAGTCAGCACAACCTAGCAAGAGAGAAGTTTACAAAGCATTTAAAGAAAAGAAATTATTTCGAGAAGTACTAATACTCCCTATCTGACTACCGACCTGTATTGGATACGTACTCTGTATGATCAAATATGTGAATACAGAAACATTTTCATAGTACAGCATGAAGTTAAAGACGTACATACCAAGAGTATGCTTATGTTGAAAAACTAGTATACGTTAACTGTTGTTAAAAATCGGATACCACCGGCCTTACTGAATTTAATAATAGCTATGTTTTCCCCAATAATAAAATATTTAATCAATTTTTCCTTTTATTTGGTCATACTTTGCTAACACAAATGAAAAATGTCACCAATAAGTGGCAAATGCCCCCGAAAAGCGAGTTAGACTAATCTGACCTTTGAACTCCAAGTGTGACATTGACCTTTGAGGTACGGATCTAATTCTTGCTTTCATCGCGATTAACATTTGTTTCATGAAATTCCCTTTAGTACTTTCAAAGTTATGGCTGAGACACTATTGTTTCGGACAGACTAACGAAGGAACGAACTAACGGACGGACGATGCAATTACTATATGCCTCCCTTCAGGGACATAACAACTCGGCGATTCTCAACGTCAAAGAATCCACGAGAGCGCCTTATCCTCGTTTGGATTTCTTGTGTAATTACAAACCATTAACATTAATTTCAACATAAGAAAAACTAATAACAGACAATATTCTACAAATGCTACTGTGTATATCCAAGTATTTCCATTTACTTTTGTTTAATAATAATAAGTTCTGCTTAACTCTGTAGCATAGGAATGGATTCTCGGTTTTCCGTATCTACTATTAAATTCATTTTTGCACATTTGTTTCGTATTTTAAAACTATAAATAGTGTAGTTTTATAGTATATCTAAGCTTGTTTGTTTAGTTGAAATTCCTAATGATTTTTTTCTTGGATATGTTTTTTGATCAATTTTAATGCTGTATTGAGACATTTCATTGAATTAAACGCCTGTTATACATCAAGCTGGTGTTGTTATGCAAATACAATTATGAGTAATGTACACTATCAATAGTTTCAAATTCCTAATATGTATTTAATCTGTTTAATTTAAAGTTGTTGATTAAACATTAAGATGGCTTACCATATGAAGATAATGTCACGAGTATTAACCACATAATTCTCAAATGTTCCGTTGGCGGCATAGTTGCTGGTCTTAACGTGCTAATTAACTTTAACGAAATGATCACATTTGAGAATAATGTAAAACTATGTGTATCAAAAGCTTACTAAATCATAAACACAATTGTTTGATTGTTATATCGTATTTTTTTTAATAAAGCAGGGAGTACACATATTATTATCAAATCATTACAAAGCATCATCCATTTTCAACCACTAAATCACTAGCTGTGTTTATCATTACAAAACATCACCCATCTTCAACCACTAAAGCACTAGCTGTGTTTCTGTGTGTGTGTGTGTGTCGTTCTAAGGTTTATAGTCCATCCGACAACAAATACAGAACAAGCGCAATCCGGAGACACGTATCTTGCATGCAATGGTCAAAATAGAGTCTAGCTGTGTTTCTCGACCATTTGCCGGTCTTATATCCTGTTGAACTACTTGTCATGAATCACTGACCATTGATTGGGGATTATCAAAGGAACAGTAATAACAACAAAACTCTCCAGTTTACAATATAAAACAATTGAGTATACCAAGTTATAATTTGTGTTAATACTGAATTCCGTTCAGTAAAACCACAGCTAAATACCAAAATAACTACTTGCTGTAAAACGGCTCTACAATATAAACTATTAACTGAATATTTAACAATGTAGTCAGCCTGCTTTTATTAATACACAGGTATTACGTTGTTATCAGTTATCACTTTACTCACACAGTTAACATCTGATATCATTCCATTGTTTTACATTTAAAGGGACACATGGCAATCTTGATTTTTTTAAAAACCTACGGCGTCCCGTTAGTTTTCTACACGACTTGTATTTGTTTAATCATTACCATTAATTATAATAATAGTTTATAAAATTGTTTTTTGCGTATTATTAACTGTTTATTATATTTCAGCAATAGTATAGATAAATATATTGTAGAATAAGACGAAAAAAGAAAATTCAAAAATCTATTTTAATTATATGCAAGCAGGTTTAAAGTGATGCTAATTTCAATGCTTGATAAACACATCAAGATTGCCATGTGTCCCTTTAACATAACAACTGATATCATTACATTGTTTTACAGTTAGAACGATCACCATCACAAAGTCACGATACATATTTGTAAATCAAAAACACTCATTAGGAAAACCTTCGGAATCACTCAGTCAATAGCGAAAGTGAATTACATGTAAGTCAAAATGTTCAGTGCTACTTATCTAACTCTACTCTCCATACATACAATGGTGTTTGTGCGCATTAGGGTGTCTTTTAAATTAATTGGGTAACCCAAATATTGTCTCATCATTAATGGCATTCGCACTGGTCTAATACAAATGAAAACATAGTTACTTTTCATATTTCATATTATTTTAACAAAATAAAACAAGTGTTAACGCATACAGTATATTACGATATATTTCAAAACTGAAAATAAGCCTGTCGCATTCAGATCTATCACAGCAGATAAACATTATCAACTTACAGATATGTTAATTACTTAAACAATAGAATCGAAAACATAATGCATTCATAATGTTATCAAACGGTTAACGACAAATGTTAATTTTAAAAATAGAAAACAAATATTACGTAATGAAAGCAGCCATTGTGTTGACGTTGGTCAAATTAATGTCATATGTTATTTCCATCACATACCTTGTTATTACATTATTATAAACGTTACATCGACTGGCCTAAACGTTTGGACAAAAATCAGTAGACATTGCATTGTTTCTATTCCCAAAGATGACAAGGTTGGCGCGCAACGTGCACAATAATTATGAAAACATGGGTTCTTAAACAAAACTGTGATCCTAACTGGAAACATAAGTATGCACCATGTGTACAATTAATCACAACCTGGTGTGATTCTCTGATTTATTTTACACCTGGTGCACCACTGAGAACCTAGGTTCTCATTATTAGTGTGTAAACGTGCCATAAGGTTGCTTAGAAATGTCCTAACGATCATGCCAAACTTCTTTCTAAAGTTGTCTGAGTCATGAAGTGAATGGTCACACAAATATAGACATAGCTGATCACTATTACAAATATCATTCTCAGAAATGTTGAACAGAAGATTGTTTTACCAAAATGGGTGCATCGTTTTCTACTGTTACCACAGCTTTTAATAAATTAATTATTCAAAGATCTAATAATTAGCAGTCTGCCAACAAGATCTATTTCGAAGTTTGTTTAGACATTACAGAGTATGAATATTCATACAGCTTAAACTAACGTAATTAAACGACATGTGTCACATCAATTGTTGTAACGTCACTTTCATCGATCGAATAGAAATATCATTCATCCGATACGTTGGAGAGTTGGTTTGACCTATGGTGGTGGCAAGTCTGATGGCAATATTCATTCTTCGTGTCATGTTCCACTGTGATAGTTGTCCCAATATGACATAATATGTATATCGGCAAGTTAAAAATGATTTCATTCAAACACTAAATTTCCATCACGTTTTAATGTATTTCATGTATTTCACTGAGTGCACATTGGATTTTACAATGGCTATAGGAGTAGAAGAAAATACAAAAAGGATGACGAAGAATATTCACTTGCATGTCTATTCTACCATACAAGTGCACACGTGTCTGTAATCTACGTTGGTTCATTGCTTAATTATCTGAAATATAAGCCGACCTCATGCCATAAGTCATGCAATGCCATGTTCCATAGATAATGGCCCACTTACCAAAACTGATAGTTCTGATAAGGCTCCATAAGTAACAAAGTTCAGTCTTAACCACCGATGTATAACTACTATACTGCCGAACAATGAGAGGTTCGCTGTTGATTTTGTGTTTTTCGGGAATACGCCAGACACTGGGATATAAGTCTCCACCACTAACGCATGAGGAGGGATTCTTTCCAAATGATCATCTCGATATGCAGTCCTTAAACAGAAAGTTTGAACTTCTAATAAATAGAGTGGAGGAGTTGGAAGCTCGAGATAAAGCAAATCAACACGAACTTCAGGATTTGAAGAAACAGATGAAATCCATGGAAGAAAAAGATACAGAGAATCAGCAAGAAATCAGAACCCTGCATAACAAAGTGGCTTCCTTGGAAACAGTGATTACTCTAAATGAAGACAAACTTCAAACAAAACGTTCTCAACTAAAATCAGAATGTGAGCAAGATACCGAGAAGCTGGAACTAGACAACCAAATAATACACAACTCTGAAGATAGAGCATATTTTACAAATGAAAGGAAAGAAGCAGCGAACGAAGATGCAAACGGTTCTTTAAATGCCTCAGTACCGATAACAGGTTAGTTTGGCGGTGAGAATAACTATAGATATGACTGTAATACTTTTAATAAAATACAATGAATGTAATCCTATAACGGCGATATATGTTTAATTTGCTTAACAATCGGCTTGATTTACATTGAAGATGTATTACGGCTTAACTACATTAGCTTGGCTCTGGTTATGATTGATTGTGTTATGCATCGACGTCAAGATAACAAATATATTATTGTCATTTAACTTTAATGTCTTTTGTAAATTATACCGCTTTTCAAATGATTTGAGCAGTAATTATTAAATTGTTTTGTTATTGTTTGTTCTGATGTAAATAGCATTTATACTTAATTATTGTACTATGCACCGGTGAAAAATGTGTTGCATGTTTAACCGACAATTTTCATATATTTCCGTTACAGAATATCGAAAACGTCGTGCACAATCTGAAGTTGAGGTAGCCTTCTACGCCCACGTGACTGGCCATGACGTTCTTCAGCTAGGAGCCAATCAAAACATTGTATTTGACAATACAGTCACCAACCTGGGAAACGCGTATCACCGCACACATGGACTTTTCACCGCTCCAGTAGCTGGAACATACATCTTCTTTTTTACAGTATCCGCAGAGACCGCAACAAATTCCGATCATCACTATTACGCATACTTGGATGTCAATGGTTTCAGTTTGTCGTGGCTTATCCTCACTCCTAATGAGCAATCCTCTCAAACAGCCATCCTCCAATTAAATGCCGGTGACGATGTTTCTATCAAAAACTCTCACCCTGGAGATAACGTACTTGGAGGCCAATGGTCGACCTTTGCTGGTTTTCTGCTTTTTCAGGATTATAGTGGTTCCTCACAGATTGTTGGTTGATACATCGAATGATTTGAACATATTGTTAGATATATTGATCATAATAAAATGAATTTTATTATTTTACGACTTGTGACGTATCATTCCTTTTATGTTGAAGTATTTAATCTCTAAAGCCAATTATATCTTCTGGCGGTAAAAAAACATTTTTTATTAAATGTAACTGTGAGTTGATGGTAACAATTGTCCTCCCTTTGTAAATCTATGTAAAACATGTGACATCTGGGGCGGGGGAAAATTTGATGGCATGGCCACCAATTCATAGTTAGAAGACGACTATACTTATGCTACATGTACTACATGCAAAATATTAGACCTCTAGCTTTTGCAGTTTCCAATATAATTATATGTAACACTGTGACCCCCGAGGAGGAGAAGATTTGACCCCAGGGTCACCATTTGAATAATTGATAGAGG
This sequence comes from Cyrtodaria siliqua, assembly GCA_037043455.1. NCBI lineage: Eukaryota > Metazoa > Mollusca > Bivalvia > Adapedonta > Hiatellidae > Cyrtodaria > Cyrtodaria siliqua. Next base: position 200,839 of record JAWPHD010003256.1, on the reverse strand, counting down.
ATCATACGCTTATGTTGCATACAATATATGAGAGCTATATGACTTGCGGTTGTAGAGAAGTGTTGCAAGTGTTTCCCTATGTAAGTCTGTGTAAAGCAGGCACAGACTATACGGTTATACTTTATGCAAACTAATAGACCTCACCTTTTCCATAAAACACAACGTAAAAGCGCTCCCTATATAAATCTTTATAAAACATATGAAATCTTACTTTACAGACGTTTAAGCCACGGGGCGGGCTTTTTTAACCCCGGGGACTTAATTTGAAGAAAAAGTCATAGTCTAGACGTTGGCGATTATTAATAAAGAAAAACTGTCAAAATCTGCTCAGTGGTGCTTGAGAAGATGTTAAAAGGTTTCGACCGCTGATTGTAAAATGGCCCATTGACCTAATTTGAACAAACTCAAAATCCTTTGATCTAAGGAACCAACCAGTGATATTTGGTCAAAACCGGTCAAGCGGTTTTTGAGATAAATTCCTTCAAAGCAAATGTTTACGCCTGACGGTCGACGGACGCTGAGTGATCCCAATAGCTCATCTTGAAGCCTTCAACTCAGCTTAGCTTAAAAGGTAAAACTTTTATACTCTAATTGTGAAAGTGGTGAGTCCATTAACGATTAATATGTTGTAATGTTCATGTGAAACATGTATAAAGATCAATAAAATGGGGGTAAGTACAGTAATGAATTGTTATGAATGTAAAAGTCGTAACAAGAGAATAGATCATATCCGTATATTGCACAATATACACATTACAATACTCCCCAAACGTCGCCTGGAATTCTGAAACTCATCTAAAAAGACATGGAGTCTTTTATATATGTTTTAATGAACGCCAGTATGTTTTGCAGTTTCAATCAAAGATGAGTTAAAAAAAAAAATACCATCAATCCGTTTACTTATATTAATTACTACCGTCCTGTCCTTGAGCTCCATATGTCGTGATTTGGAATATCCGTGTTATTTAAATATAAGTGCTTGGATATTTGTTTGCGTTAATTTTTGTTTAATAGACAAATCCTAGATTTTTTCCAGATAATGTTATCTTGTTATTTTGTGTTATTATACCTCATATAAAATGTCCATACTAAATCACAAAAGACAACGATGTGTAATGGCTTACTATATGACGCTAGGGTGATATTAAATCGCAAGGCGATAGTTATGAAATTATCACATGCGCAACTTTGGTGCACGTTCGTGTGCTTACTGTTTCGGCAACGTCATCGGCTCAGTATGGTAAACATGCTACGATTTCAATAAACTACCACTCATTTTCTTAAATAGGTTATTTCCAATCCAATGCCATAACATGCATAGCAACTTTTTTAAAGAAAAAAATCCGGCAAAGTGAAATCTGCACTGAAAATGAACCTTAGATGTTATCGGTATAATAAAATAAATATCACATTCCTGAGAAGGTTGATAACATGAATGTTCACCCTTCGGAGTTATTTTGTTAAATTTCGATCACCAATAATCACCATAAATTCACCCCGTAATCACACTGATCAACCGGCTGTTGGATTGCCTTTACTATTTACCACAATACATATATGTCCCAAAATGTCAAAAGGTAACACAATGTTTACTAAATGCGTGCGCTAAAAACATATAGGTAATTACAAGTACTTGTGTTAAGTTTCAATCCAAACTGTACAGTGGTTACACTAGCAATCGTCAAAAACGCGAAAGAATTGCTTAAAACAATCTGACCTTCCCGTTCGCATCTGAAATGTTTAATCTGACTTCTTCGTTCGCACTTGTAAATCACATCTGACATTCCGGTTCGCTATTTTTTTTACCCTGTCGATTTTAAAATGCTATAACTCGGAAAGTTTGCATTATTTCAATGATCTGCTTTGTACAGTTATACAGAAAGGATTGACGATCTTAACAAGCGATTTAAATTGAATTACAATTGCGAATATCAGTTCGTTATTTGGGTTTATTCTGAAAATTTCATTGATTTTACAAATCTTTGGACATTTATACATGGTGCTATATGCACTAACGTCGTTTTTTTACCGCATTTTTAAGGTGAAAGCTTCCTCTTTCATTCCTTTTCAAATCTTCATAATAATTTTCCAAACATTTTAGCAAAATAAGCAACAGAAAGTCAAAATACTAACCCCACCATCCACTTCCAACAATTTCGCCAATCTGACTTCTCTGCAACCATCTGACTTCCCTGCAGCCGGTTGATCAGTGTGGTAATGGGTCTGTGAGGGTCGGGGTGGGCTACCCTCAATAAACCGTACATATATAGATGTAATATGCACAATATTTATATAAATATTGTTCATGATATTTAGAAGAAAAAAATGAATATCATCATTACAAACTGTATAAATGGGGAGTTTTTTAAATTACTTTACAATGTTCAAAGAAGATTTAACAATTTTGATAAAAGGGGGTCACTGCAATCTGAGGGTCTTTCAAAAGAATTTTATTTGCAAATACACCAGATTGCTGTGTGTCCCTTTAAATCTTGAAAGCAGTAAACATTTACAAAATTGTCAAAATATTTATTTTGGTAATTTAATACACCTTCATTGATAATTATAAAGAAATGCTTGTTTTTTCAAAACCCATTATATATATATATATCCTGTATAAAGAATTGTTTAACGTAGATAAATACAATGCTAACATAATCAACGTATTAGTGTTTCATATGTATATAAGATTCACATACTATCCACATACTATCTCTGCTGAGTTTTCCTACAGCTGACTGTATGAAACAAAGTGGTGTTATCCAAAATAAATATATAAAGAAATGACAAGATATCTCTATGGAGGTGTGACTCTTCATTATTCTGCGGGAACAGCGGGGAACATAATTTAACAGATATAACTACACATTTCTTGGGATTTTCCTTTTGATTTTTCTTTTGTCGAAAAAAGAAGACAAATACAAAAAAAAGAAGAAAGAACAAGTGTTGCACAGTGTAACTTAAGACAAAACTAATTAAGTAGGGGTTTATAATATAAATATAAAAACCGAACAGGAAAAGTAGCATTCAAGGACGACAGTCAACCACAAACACACACAGAAACAACAAACAACTTTAAAGATGAATAAAAAGGCAAATAAGACATCACAAACACAAAAGGGTTGACAATAGGGCTACCGCCTTGGAACGGTCAGTGGCAAAAAAGGCCGCTTGGGGTTTAAACCAGGTTCTAGGCTGCACCAAACCTCACACTTACCCTACTGTCATCCCATTAAAACGGGACAGTGTTAATAAAGAAATCCCCGCCAGAACTATTATTCTCTAACCAACAAGGCAGCATTAATAGGCAATAGTAAAACACGAAGATGCTCGTGTATAGATAAATACAAACAAAGAATAGCCTAGAAAGCCAAAAGAAGGTACTCAATGACTTGGCAGAAGCCAGAGCAACAAGAGAAGACCATTGAGGGCACGACAAGACAAGATTGCACACAAACATCAAAGTCACCGTCTTTTTGGGCTTTAGGTAGACGTCATCATAAGGTCCACGGGTTCACATCCGGTCATCGCACAATTAAAGAGGAAAGCATAGTGGCGAACTGTAAATGGGTCCACCGCCAAGCATGCATTGCGTTGATAAATGATAGGATCATAACCTCTTTTTATAAACCTTTTAACAAGTTTAACAAAGATAGTATGGAAGTTATCATGACCAAGGAGCTTACGAAGATTGTAAAACACGTCACCATAGAAATCAGTTTGTGATAGTCCTTGGTTTTTCAGATTTATTAAACGCAAAACTTTTAATTGCTTTTATTTTTTTTTGTTTTATATATGTATTTAATTTGTGGTTTGAAATTTACGAACAATTATATATAAAGTATTTTGCATGCAAAATTAATTTATTTAGAACATTGTCAGATTCACTAGACCCAAATATGATTTCTTTTGTAGTCCATTCCGGTTGGATTATTATATTATTATCATTGCAAGTAATCTTAAAAATATCCCAAAAATGTTTTGGTATATTTACATTCCCAAAATAAATGTGTAACGGTTTCTGGAGACTCTGTGCAAAAGCTACAGGAATTATCATTGTGTGTCTTCATTTTTGTCAAAAGGATGTTTGTAGCAGTAATTCATTGCTTATTATTTTCTGAAACCATTGTTATCTAGTATTTTGAAAGGTATTTTGAATAATTCATTCCAATCTCTGTCTATATTTATGCCATATTGCCCCTAATAGGCTATAAATGTTAGAAATGTATTAATAATATCACCAGGGTGAACATTCTTACTCTCTTACGAATGTGATTTATATAACATTGCTATTACTTGGAAATAAACATTTTTAATTCCATTTTCTGAACCTTTCGTTAAATATGGCAAGAAACATGTTTTTTTAACAAAAACTCAACACGTTAACATTGTCTAAAACTAGGATTTCTGCTATTGCCGTGAACAATGTTTAGTACTAGTGTGGTTGTATAAACTGTCGCAGGTAGATGGCATGACGTGAACGATACTATATGCTAGTACTACCGTTGTTGTACATACTGTCGCAGGTAGATGGCATGACGTGAACGATACTATATGCTAGTACTACCGTGGTTGTATATACTGTCGCAGGTAGATGGCATGACGTGAACGATACTATATGCTAGTACTACCGTGGTTGTATATACTGTCGCAGGTAGATGGCATGACGTCCTGACATGGCCACAAAAACAGAACGCTTAGTTAGTGATATTCCAACACATCCAGGGTATCATTCATATTGTTTTCACATATGGGTTAACTATCATCTACATTTCGGCAATAATGGTGTCTTAGGACGGACTATTTTATAACCATCTAATTTACATTTCGCACTGTTTTCTTGTGAATACCCTTCGTCAGTGATGATTCCAGATACCAGATGTGTTGTTTGTTGCTGGCGCGTCTGACATTGCTATTTGAACCAGAGAGCCGTTCGATGTTTGCTCATAATAGGAACCAGAATACTGAAAAGGACGTTTTAAGTAGAATAAACACTTCTTGCAAATATATATCTTAACATTATTTAAATGATTTTGGTAAATATAAAATAAGCCATATACGCACATTTTGTAAAACATTCTAAATAATACATGCTGATACAGTCGATAAAACATTTTGTTTTTGATACACTTGATAACACGTTTTGTTATTGATACACTTGATAACACGTTTTGTTATTACTTGATAACACGTTTTGTTATTACTTGATAACACGTTTTGTTATTGATACACTTGATAACACGTTTTGTTATTGATACACTTGATAACACGTTTTGTTATTACTTGATAACACGTTTTGTTATTGATACACTTGATAACACGTTTTGTTATTGATACACTTGATAACACGTTTTGTTATTGATTTAAAGTCAATACATACCCTTGGATTATCCTGATTCAATAATGTATGTAATCCATCGAACATGTGACTTTCTGAGGAACTCTTAACTTTACACAAGTCTCCATTCATTGGCTTCGATGCATCGAAATCCCTTAAGTAATCGTCATGTAGATGGTCTGTATGAATATTTTCCGGACCTGTATGGTTATTAGTAGGGTTGTCTTTCGTTGATGTTGAAGTTTCATATGGCGTTGGTCCTACTAAACTGAGTATTACCGGTAAAAACGTCAAACCATGGAATAAACCGAATATCACTACTGACGTAAAAATCTGAAAACAAAAAGCACTGTATTTTCATATATGTAGGTAAAACAGGATACGTTACTAACCACTGACCAAAATAGAATATTCAAGCACCTGTTTATCTCACCATAATTAAATTTAGCTAACTGTAGTAAATATAGACATAACATTCGAACAGGAAAAGCAGCATTTAAGGACGACAGTCAACCACAAACACATACGGAAACAAAGAACAAATCCAAAGATGAATAAAAGGCCAAATAAGACATCACAAACACAAAAGGGTTGACAATAGGGCTACCGCCTTGGAACGGTCAGTGGCAAAAAATGCCGCTGGGGGCTTAAACCAGGTTCTAGGGTGCACCAAACCTCACACTTACCCTACTGTCAACCCAATAAAACGGGACAGTGTAAATAAAGAAATCCCCGCCATTAACTATTCTCTAACCAACAAGGCAGTCTAAAAAAGGTTTTAACTAAACTTAGAATTTACCCTGAAAACCATTGTAAGTATGTAGCTAACATATTTCAAATAAAGTCTTCAAGCCAAACAATGTTTGGTGACAGTTGTATAATTCAATCTAAAAATCATAGTAAATTATAACACTGCCCAGAAAATGAAACTAAAGACAAAAATGCACTAAGCCAAATTATTTATAACTGACACTGGAGAATTTGTAACTAGCAATATTCACTACAATATACAAGTCAAGAAATACTGGAATCAAATGGTGAAGTCACTCGTACGAATAGAATGAAAGTGTAAGTGGCACAGATTATTAACAGTAGACAAAAGTCAAGAAACAGTTTAATCAAAAATGGGGATGGAGTGGGGAAGGTCCTATAAAAACACAAACGCAACGTAGGTGCGCATTGTACGACAAAAAGCAAATTGAATATACAATGAAACGGACAATATACAAGACATAGTGGTTAAGACGAAGTTACCGACTTGGAACGGTCAGTAGGCAATTAGGCAAACTGGTAAGTTTAAATCGATTTTGTGTGTACATAACCTCTCTATTATCCTGAATATATCTAGAGCAATTAGCAAGCGATGCAAGTGTATGCTATTGTAAATTATATAAAACTGGAAATGTATCCATAGGACACGGATACCCCCACTTAGGTCACTATGCCATAACATTTTGATAATGAACATAAACACTGGTAAACATGTTCAACTTAAGTGAGCATCTTCACTTTCTGGTCAACATTCTTATAAAGTTTGTTTATCGTGGGTTAATGTAGTTATGGAGGATCACACAACACAGGTTTTTCATCTATGTGGTTCTTGGACCAAAGTAAAACGAAAACTCAGTTGGGCATCTTCACTTGCTGATCAACATTCCTGAAAAGTCTGGTAACCGTGGGTTAAATAGTAATTGAGGATGGCGCAACACAAGTTTTTCAGCCTTTATTTTGACTAAATGAAGGGCCATAACTCTGTGCTTCTTGGTCCAAAATAAAAACGAAAACCCTGGTGCGCATTTTCACTTGCTGATCAACATTCCTGTAACGTTAGGCGACCGTGGGTTAAACAGTAATGGAGGAGGGCGCGACACATTTTTCAGCCCTATTTTGATGACGTCAAGGGCCATAACTCTGTGGTTCTCGATCCAAAATAAAACTGAAAAACCAGGTGCGCATCTTCACTAGCTGATCAATTTTCTGTAAAGTTTTGCGACCGTGGATTAAAGAGTAATAGAGGAGGGCGCGACGCAAGTTGTTCAGCCCCTATTTTTACTATTTCAATGGCCATAACTCTGTGGTTCTTGGTCCAAAAAGAAAAACGAAAACCCAGGTGCGCATCTTCACTTACTGATCAACATTCCTGTAAAGTTTGGTGACCGTGGGTTAATCAGTAATGGAGGAGTGCCCGACACAAGTTGTTCAGCCCTTATTTTAACTAATTCAAGGACCATATCTGTGGTTCTTGGTCCAAAGTAAAAACGAAAACTCAGGTGCACATTTTCACTTGCTGGTCAAACATTCCTGTAGAGTTTGGCGACCGTGGGTTAAATAGTTATGGAGGATCGCGCGACACAAGTTTTTTGGGACGTACGGACAAGTGCAAATATATATGCCCCCATCCCCCATGCCCCATCCCCACTCCCCACCCGCCACACGCCACCATCCCCCCACCCCCCACATACACACAAGTGGGGGCATAAAAATTCACTGAACAACTACAGCAGATGCAGCCAAAGAGAACCCCAATCTAGGGTAAGACCAGAAAACCTGAGGAACGTGCACGCACATATCTCCCCTTTCAGGGATTCAGAAGGTGCAATCAAAGAGTCCTACGAGGTTGTCCGTCATCGCTCAAGAGAAAAATGAAGCGTAGTGACTGGCTGTAGAGGGGTCAATAAATAAGTATGAAATGTGTTGCAATACTAAAGGGTCGTATACTTTTCTGACGAATGTATCGAGTCATTTCGTAAAGTGGTCAGGAAATCCGCCAGACCCCTTTAATTTCCAAAGTTTATAGGCACCCGAAAGAAGAGAGTGAATTTAACTAGCACTTTTCTCTAACAGTAGACAACAGTAAAAACAAATAATTATGAAATGGTAAAGTCACACTTCAGAAGTCAGTGAATTTGTAACTAGCAAGTTTGACAAACAGAAGACAAAAAATTATCAAGAAATATGTTTTAAACAAATGGTAAAGACACCGTTAGAAGAGAATGCATTTATGGCTAGAAAGTTTCACTAACAGTAAAAATACGTCAAGAAATTAAACATTCTTAACAAATGGCAACCCATAAGAATAGAGTGAATCCGTAACTAGCATGATTCACTGACCATAGACAAAAGTCCAGAAACATTTAATGAAATAGTAAAAGAAATATAAAAAGATCGGACAAGGAAAGTAGCATGTAAAATAGTAATGAAATAGTAAAGACACCCTTCAGAAGAAAGTGAATCCGTAAGTAAGATGTATCCCTAACAAATGTTAAAGTCACTATTATAAAAAGAGTGAATTGGTAACTAGCACGTTTCAATAACAGTAGTAATGGTAAAGCCAACCTTAAAAAGGGAGTGAATCCGTAGAAAAGTATAAACCTTAAGAAAACATTTAAGTCAAATAAATAACTCACATGAATTACTGAGTAAATACCTATTTAGCTTGTCTCCCTTACAATAAAAAGCCGAGAAAGTAGTTAAACAAAGCTATAACTTACCCTAAAGAACAGAGTGAATCCATAGCTAGCACTGTTTACTAACAGTAAAAAGGCCAAGAAGGTACTGAAGCCGCCGCTAAGCACAGCTGGACCTATACTGATGAGTGTCTGTCTTGCTCTCTCTGTCAATTAGCAATTTAGCAATTATATGACGTGTTTGAAAATATATTATTAAAACCGTTTAAGGGAAAATACTGTATTTAATATCAAACGCAAGCCCATAATTTAATATCTGACACAATTAGTATTACTACTCGTACAAGGTTGAGATTAGTATTTACATGTATTAACATTTACTACCTGACTGGATAAATCACTGTATGGAATAAAGATCTCATATCTTACCATTGTTGGTACCCGAGATTGTCATGAAGGTATGACCTATATGAGCAGAGTAATCCACCGCTAAACCGAAACACAGAATTAGAATAACGCTTGATGCTGTATCTATAGATATACCCCAAAACTGCATCGTCCCAGCAACGTCAATCTGTTTAAACACGAATGATATCATATGTCTAAACGTATTCTTTACTTATACCATTATAACACGTAGCCATTTTCTGGAGAGTTTAACTTAATATAATACCGCTTGCAAATGATTTTAAGCAAACCTGCATTTCTACCACAAATTATGAAAACCTGTTAAATGAAGGAATCAGTTGTATTAAGAATAAAGCATGGAAACTCCGGCTTTGTGTTTAAATTTATCTTTTTTTTTTCAATATTAAGCACGTATTTACTTCTAAGGCAACATAATTCTTTTCCAGAGGTTACCTTGGATTTGGAATAATAGCAGTAAATATGGCATGTCCACCGCCATATGCATGCCATCTTCGGGATGGCTGAAATTCTGTACTATTGAGTTTATGAATATTGAGTTCTACTCAACGCGGGGCTAGGGGGCGTGAACGGTAGCGAGCATATTTCACTACCGTTCATGAACAGTCTCAGTCAAATCGAGACTGCAATACTTTGTATTTATCGTGTTCGGCCTTTTCCAAAGATCTACTGTCATACTCTTTTACAATAAATACGGTATTATCACATGATAAAAGTAAGTATAAAAGTCGATAGTGCACCAAAAAGAAATATAAAAAGATCGGACAGGGAAAGTAGCATTTAAGGAGGACAGTCAACCACAAAACACAGAAACAAACAGACAAACAAGAAGGCAAAAGTAATAATAAATGCAAACGACATCACAAACACAAAAGGGTTGCCAATAGGGCTACCGCCTTGGCACGGTCAGTGGCAAAGTAGGCCACTGGGGGTTGAAATCGGTTCTAGAGTTCACCAAACCTCACACTTACCCTACTATCATCCCATTTAAACGGGACAGTGTAAATAAAGAAATCCTCCTCATGATCTAATCTCTAACCAACAAGGCAGCATCAATAGGCAATATAAGTAAAACACAAATATGCTCGTGTAATTATAATACAAAAAAACAATACCTAGAAAGCCACAATGAAGGTACTCAATGAGTTGGCAGAAGCCAGAGCAACAAGAGAATAAACCATTAAGGGCACGACAAGAAAGATCATAGACAAACATCAAACGCCACCGTCCCAATGGGCTTTAGGTAGGCGTCATCATAGGGTCCACAGCCTGTCCGGTCATCGTACAATTAAAGAGGAAAGCATAGGGGCGAACTGTAAAAGGGTCCACCACCAAGCATGCAGTACGTTGCAAAATGATAGGGTCATAACCTCTTTTGATAAACTTTTTAACAAGTTTAACAAAGATAGTATGAAGGTGATCATGACCAAGAATCTTACGAAGTTTATAAATCACATCACCATAGAAGTCAGGTTGTGATAGTCCTTGTCGCAGAAGAGTCCTTAAATTACTTTTATATTTGGAAAGAAGATCAGGGTTACGATAATAAAATTTTGCAAAGGTTTTACGAAGTTTATGGTAACGGTAACCCTGATTGAGTAGCTTTTTAGTTATACAAAGATTACGAATATCACCATTTTCAATTTAGAGATCTAAATCAAGAAAAGAAGCGTTATTATCAGATATATTAGCTTTGTTAAGCTGAAGTTACTTAGGATAAATATTATTAACCATAGTTGGAAAGAAAGGATTGTCAATGTTCAATACGTCATTAAAGGCTTCAATAACATCTGCCTGGGTATCTGGTGAAAGACTCAACATGAAATTTCTTTCATAGCAAAATAAAAACAAATCTGCGATCTTCACTCTTAATTTGTTTGGTTTGGACCACAGCCAACCAAAAGTTCGCATAGAAACACACACCAATTACAATGTTAATAAGAAGCAATGCATGTGACATCACACACACAAACGGGCTAACAATTGGCTACCGCCTTGGAACGGTCAGTGTCAAAAACGACGCTGACGATTTAAAACAGGGTTTAGGGTGACCAAACCTCACTTTTACTCGCAGTCGATCATGTTTTAATCAAGTTATTTTTATTTAGTTTCAAACAATATTCCACAACCAAGATAAATTACTGGGAGTTACTTTTAAAGGATAAATACTTACAACAGTAAACACGACACTCACAAACACGAGCAAACTCGTCCATAGGTTGGCAATGAGAATTAATGTCACAAAAAACACACACACGGCTGCCAGTGCAAGATTACGGTAAAGTTCCAACTTTAGTACCTGTAAAAATGTATGAAAAAATATGTATTATATTTTAAGCAGCTATCCCGCCAACAACAGCCAAATTTTACAACATATGTACTCCGTTTCTAAACCTACTGACGACATGGTATATATATATAACAACATATTTTTAGAATCCAAACTCTGTAGACACAATGTAAACGTCTTTAACCAGCCAGGCCAAACTCCAAAACTGGAGCTGCGAATTAACAGTTACCAAATCATAATTCATTTTACGCATATTCAATCACGGGTCTTTTAATAAATCTTTACTTTTAATCGGCACATGTACATTATTATATTTCCTGAATGCCTGGACAGAGTTTGATAAACGATTTTGAAGTGTAATTTTGCTGTTATTTGGAGATTAGTTTCTTTAATAAATCCAAACTCAAATCAAGATTTGTTTTTGTTTGTCTCATCAATGCATGTTTGTCTTTTATATACGAATCAATTTGTTTCATACCTTGTTCGTTTCATTGAACATATACTGAGGGTTGGAATATACAAAGCACGTTCCACCACCTCTGAAACTGTACCCGTCCACCAGGTGGCGCATATCGTCCATGGCGTCAATGTTACATTTCGATGTGGTACACTTAATATGTCTGAATGTTAAAACCGACCCCTACAATCATTAGGGTAGGTTTCATATATGTTATCATGTTGTAATAAAACAAGATTGGAAAAATATAATTTTGAAATTAAACCCATTCTCTTAATATACCGCCATCATTCACTGAAGGTATGGATTTATGTATGATAGTATACATGTATATCTGTTAAATCTAGTTTAAACCTTTTGGTATAATTAAAGGATTCACACCCGCACCAACTAGTACAAGAATCTGGATCCAGACTGGTGTTAACAATAAGAAAATCAAAAGTAAACGTTAAGCGTATGAACCTATTTTAAATGGATTTGTTTGAATCTGTTTACAGCAATTAGTAGCTTTAGCATAGTTCTATATTTATGACATGAAAGCCATGCAAGACAGAAAGTCCGATGTCCTCAGTATTTGTTATGGTTTCTCTCTATATATACGTTTATCATATTATTTGAAGAGCCGTATCTTTACTATTTAGGCAATACTGTATAACGTTTGACTGTTAACGAGCTGCAAATATAATATAAGGTAAACATATTGCTTTGTATTGCCTTTTACTTACTAATATTTCTCGAGGATGTGATGTATCGTCCATTTTTATATATCTGAAATATGATCTACCATGCTCTGTCTTTAGAAATTCTCGGAAAAACTCGTAGAATTCGAGAGTCTCGTATGAGTTTCCTGAAATGGATCGGAAACTCGGAAACTAGTGTCGAGCAATGAAAACAAATACGGTGATTCTTTTATGTAATTGTAGTATCATACTTTGAATGGTTTTAATAAAAAAAATATGACAATATCAAATGAAAAAGGTCGTTTTCACATATGTGTTTGCTCTGTCTTAAAAACACACACAACCATAATTGCGGGTTGTTTGGCTTCTGTGTTAGAAGTGCACTTAAATGACTTTATTAAAGTACGTATTAACAGGTAAAACATATAACAAATATTTACATGTTATGCTCAAAGCAAACACATATAATTGATATAAGTTTTCAATAAAATGTATAGCATGATACATTAATGATACAGTCTGTAATAAACGTAGAACGCGAACATATGCAAACATAGTTGAAATACAGCATATCAGAATCATAGTCATTACCTGAAGAGTGTATCGAAGATATATCACCTGACGTATTTGTAGCATTATGCCACTGCTGAAAGCTTGCAAGCCAAAAATCCACTGTGCTACCTTGTACCGAGCGTTTCTTTGTTATCTTGTCATATAGCATCAACAACTTGTCAAGATTCTCTGTGTAATTCATGCCACCTGAAAGTAAAGGCGCTGTTGTATGTACGTGTCACATTATTTCGAATATATTATACATAAAATTCAATCAATTTTGATTTCAAATAACAACATTGTATTAATGTTTTTAAATCGGAGTCTTTGACGTGTGCGCACTCTGTCAGATAATAGAATTTGCACTTTCTGCCTAATAAAGAGGTGACCTAATAAATGTTGCTTTATTATGCACTGACCAATAAAGCAAATCAATGTGGAATCCCTCGGCGTTTATTGTAGGTAACGTTATCTGACGTCATAAAACAAACAAAAAAGAACAACATGGCGGCGTCCTCGATAACTGTATATAATAACAGTAATTCATACAGAAAAAGTGGATAATCTACTTGATAAATAGAGTATTATGTCAGTGCCTTTTACTGTCAATTTTATTAGGCTCGGCACGAAAACGAAGCTCGGGAGAGCCTCGCCATTCTTCGTTTTCTAAGCCTCGCCTAATAAACTTGATAGTAAAAGGCACTGACATAATATTCTCTATGAACATACATATAAATCGACTACTAGCATATCAAAGTCAACACTGATCAGGAGAACACCGAGGTTTCAATTTCCAATCGTAGTGCTTTAAATTAAAATTCGCTATTATTAGGATACCACCTATGTTAACCCTTAACCCGCTAAGCACGACTATAATAGCCTTTGCGTCCATTGTATACCTATATCAGCCAGTGAGTAACTCGCAGGCTGATCAATGTTTACAATGTCCGGCTGCTGATCAGTCATTCCCCCAAAACACCCGTTGTCACATAAATGGAGTGGTCTTAACTCGAAGAAAGAACAGTCCATTATACATGTATATATATGTAGCGGGTTAAGGGTTAATAGATCAATTGTGCTCCTTCCTTTAGTTGTCTTTTAATTCAAGTTTGACTGTGTCTTGTAATGTAAACAATCTCTCACCACAATACATGGATACAAATGCCCCATCATCAGGGAAGTGCTCTCGATCTGCCTCTACATATCTCGTGGCATACGAGTTCGAAGGAAGGTAAACACTAGGGTCGAAGTCGTGTTTCAACTGTATGAAGCTCCAAATGTTTACGCCAGTAAAACACATCGTTACAATAATGACACAAACCTGAAATTGATCCCCACAACTTGTAGAAATAGGTTTAAATATATATTTTATATTATACCCACTGTAGACAAATGTGCAGGTAAAACCGAGTTGAAGAAAAACACTGCAATATATAACCCTGCAATCATGAGTGTGATTTCGGGGACCAGTAGAATACACAGTTAACCGGGTACCAGTCTACTAGGTCCTATCGAAATGAGATTGCAAAATAACTTTGCAAAATCGCTTTACATTACGCCTTCATATACTAGGAACCAATTAACTATACGTGGTGATCCGACATGACTATATAAAGAACATGATAATAAATAATTAATAAAATAGATTAAATTAATTAATATCATAGCTAATAATGTATGAGAAGTTATTAGCTCGTGGTTAACTAAGTTAGCCATGGCTGTTTTCAGCCAGTCGCCACATAACAAACGAACCTTACAATCAAATGGAATAGGATCTATGTTTTCTATTTAGATACCTGATACTACTATTTTATTTATCACAATTCTTATACAAACATATACAGGAAACAAATCAATAAATTCCAAAAAAAAAAAAAGCATATACCTTCATCAGAGGTTTAGTCAATAAAGGTCCCCAAATGTTCTTCATAAACAGATGCTGTAGACTTAGATTGTAATATGTGTTCGGTTTGTAGCCGACATCGTGTTTGTAACATAACATACAGGCGTTCCTTTTGGAATCTATACGTCGTTCGTCCAGAGTAAGACAAGCCACGAAATACGTGACTTGAAGGATGTACAAGGCAAACACACCAATGGATGCATATATACAAAACGTACTCAGTGACGGAATTACCTGTAAAAATAAACGTACTCATTGACGGAATCACCTGTAAAAATAATTGTATATTACAAATCTTTCGGTTAAACTCGGCCATAGTTACATATACATGATCATTAGAATGTTGTGTTTAGCTGCTAAAAGTCAAGGTTTAGATCAACTCATCTACAAAATGGCAAGGTGTACACAGTTGGGGCTGTTTCCCCTATTTTGGTACGCAGTATTCAGGGCAAATTTAGAGAGTAAAAACTGTTAAAATCCACAAAAGTCGTAGGACATCGTATTTAGATTTCATGATTGACCCAAAAACAGCAAAACGGTGAGATACAACCTTTTTTCAATGTCCTTTTATATCACATCTTCATAAAATTAGATGAATAAATAGTAAATCGATTAAAAATATTATTCAGTACTCGGGTCTAAAATGAAGGAGTATTCAGTACTCAGCTCAGAGAGTATTTGGTACTCGGTGCGGGGGGAGGGGGTGGAAACACCCACATAGTTTGTTTAAGTTTGTATGCAATACCAAGACCTAATAACGAACTTGAATATAACTCCAGATATAATAACTCTGATTTAGTCTAAAGTAGCTATCCCGCCAACTATACAGCCAAAAGTTTACATCACGTGTACACCGTTTCTAAACCTACCGACGACGAGGTATATATGTAACTTATATATTTTGAGAATTCTGTCTCTATAGACACAATATCAACGGTTTTAACCCCTAGGTAAAACCCCGAAACTGGAGCGTCGAATTAAGAGTTACCAACTCACAATTCTTTTTACGTTTTGCTAATAAATAAAGATTATAATTTTATTATCATTTTTTTAATAGTTTAACGGTAGCTCATACTTTATTTAATCACGGTTCAATAACATGTCAACGAAATCTAAGAAATATTAAGATATTTAACAAAAAAAGTATGTTATCTACATTTGGCAATCTAGGGAGTTCAAATTAAATATAGGGTTAACTTCGCTTCGCCATTAAACAAAATTTGCTACCATTAAACGACAGATATACCATCGCAAAATTCAAAATTTCAATACTGGTTAATCCGTTTCTAACGCATTTCATTGTTTTTGACAGTTTTACTCCCAAACGCATTGAAATAAAACGTGTTTGACGGTTGAACGTCACATAACTGGATTTGCGACGGGTTATGCACTATTTAATAGTCGAAATGTTTGAACGTTAACCAATCGGATTGCAATATTTTTGGCAAGTGCGTTAGAATACATATTTACTAGAAATACAAACGAAACGTATTCAATATAATTCACTCACTTGTGCCAAATACGGGTTCCATACTGAAATGTCAGTTATTGAGCTATGATTACCAGAATATACATTAAAGTTTGAGGTAAACTGACAAGAGTGTCATGCTAATGCCAAACGCATTACTGTTGAACTAAAATTCCAAACGCAGAACTGTTCCTTTTACCTTTGAGTTACAGCTGAATGTACGTAATAACACATACCAATACCGATGAAACACCAATGCAAAATGCATAAATGTCGGTTATAGAATATATGTATTAACATTCGAGCGTCCACTGCCAGAAACTGAAAAAATGTCAAAAAAACTACAACTTTGGTTAGAGACCCTATATTTACCGTTGAACTACCAATACCAAAAGCAACAATGTCCGTTACAGAGGTGACCGTTATAGAAACACCGGCCTGTTTAAGGGCAAGGGCAATACGATCTTCGACCGGAAGTTCTCTTTCTCTGGGTGTAAGATGTTTCAAAGATTCAACCATAACAAATATGTCGTCTACACCAATACCTTCAAATACAAAAGAAAACACCGGTTTTTATATTATGGAAGTAAACATTTATGTAAACAATAGTTCTGCTAAATATTGCTAGTTTATTAACACAAACATTTACCTTACTTTCTAAAACTTAAATATGTTTACTATTTTTCATAAATTTCCTAGTTATACGTATTGTTAATAGAAATAGAAACGTGTGTTCACTTTCGAAAATCAGTCCTATCAGGTCATAGGATCACACGTAAATGATGACAACAGCACAATTTCTGATTTTCACACGTGGGACATATTTTGGTTATTATTACAAATTTGATATTATTTATAAATAATAGGGTTAGTTTTTAACCGCACTTACCAAGTAGCATAAAGGGTGTTATTTGGTGTATAGGTCCAAACATGATTCCGGTAGCAAAGCCAAAGCCATACGTACAAATGATTGCTAAACCTATACTCAGTAATCCAGCCGATGCAAGAAATATCTAAAACATATAAACACAACATATTTGTATGTGATTTTGAGTTATAATTGTATAAAGTAGAAATAGATAGCGCATACAATAGGGGAATTGCCTTGTAACGGTCAGTGACAAAAAGGCCTCTGGAGGTTTGTACCAGATTCACCAAACCTCACTCTTATCTTATTGTCATAATAAAACGGGACTGTAGATAATAGCAAGTCCATTTGCTTAAGAACATCGCGTCTATCCGAATTACTGACCATGAATCGTCGATACACATCACAAAGCGCTGTTAGCAGCAAGACATGGACATTGTTTACACAGGAAATACACGCCATTATGTGCCTTTTTAGCTTTCCATAAATAAAATCGCGATTTCCATACAAGACTGTAGGTTTCACTACAAAATGAAAAGCATGATTTGAAATAGTGTTATTTGTATATCTGATATCTGGTAACAACACCAACATATGTAAGCAAAAATTATACTGCACAATACAACATCCCTGAAAAATCTACTGCACAACATCTAAATTTCAGCTACCTTTTGTTGAATGCAGCTGAATTTCCCAATGGAAAATGCAAGATACAAAAACACCAAACTGAACCCAATGGTAAGCAGATTGACGTCACTACTAAGGGCTCCCATTGCTTCGTCATCAAAACTGTAATGGTAAGTGTGTGTATTCTATTTACAATTATAAAGCATGACTCCTTTATATTAATTACAATTACAGTAAGCAATCACAGGATTGTGTAACTGTGTACATGCCAGTAGGTTAACTAATTAATAAAAAGTAAAACATAATTTTTTTTAATTATAGTATTTAATAGCTGTATGATACTGAGATTTACTATGCTTACGGTGTGTTCAGTGTTTGTCTTGTTTTACTCTGTATAACGCATTTTGGCTTTACGTATCCTCCTGACACTTTATTACACAGTTATAAAACTTATGATTACTATTCCATAATAACGATACCTTTTGCTCTATTTGACTACAGTGGCCAATGTTAAAGACAACATAGAACAGAACAAGAGCGAACCCAGCGGTCAATCGTCCCATGTCTTCAGCAACGGCACCCATACCTTCATCATCGAAGCTGCAAATGTGGATTTCATGTAAACGTGTTATACAGCTGGCCTTTATACTGTTTGCTAGAATGCTGTATGCCTATGATATGCATTGTGTGATTTATTTCCTTTTCGGAAAAGATTATCGACGATTTTAAATTAAGCTGTACTGACTGTGTTTAATATAATTTAATTGTCCATTCATGGCTGTAGAATTGCAATACTATAAAAGGTTTTAAAAAGTGTTATATTTAAAATTACAATAAAATATGTACGATCCATTAACTAAATGTGTTTGCAAATGTCAAAACTGACATATAATTTTCAATTATCTTAACTATATTAATTTATATATTTGTCAGTCAACGCTGTATCATTTAAACCATTGTTAGAAGAGGTGTGGTTTACATTACCACTATTTTGACAATGTTTTAACTTCATAAATTATTGTCAGACACCTATTAGCAGATGTTGTTGTGGTGTGGTTATGTGGAACATATGCATAGCGACGACTTCATTAACTAGCAGCTGATCAGGACAAAACATTTAGTATCGAGTGAAGGATATGTTAAATGTCTCATTAGGTTTTACATTTTAGATTAATTTGGATGTTATGTTGTTTACATATCATTTGTTATAAAGGATATTATATGAGTAATCCCTTAATTATTTTGTATTAATGAAACGAACAAACACTACAATTTTGAAAGATCAAGTTATCTTAAAATTCTAGATAATTTGAAGTACAGAAATATGATCGCTAAAATCAGATTGTCCTCTTATAAATTATCCATAGAAACAGGTCGACACAGAAATATTGAAAGAAACCAAAGGAAATGTTCACTATGTACTTTAAATGATATTGAAGATGAATATCACTTCATTCTTATTTGCCCTTATTATCATGATTTGAGAAAATCCCACATTCCAGCATATTTTACAAACCGCCCAAATATGTTTAAGTTCATTAATCTTTTAAATTCAGAAAAAAATCACTACTGATAAAACTAGCACTGTTTTGTAAGAAAGCCTTTAAAATAAGAGATGATGCATTAAATAACCAATAGGGTTTGCAAGTATAATTGACATTGTAATATGTTATGTTATGTAAATGGTATCATCCAAGAATAACACTATCACTTCACTCAACCATTATTTCTTTTCTGTCAACTTTGTTATATTTGTTTACATGCATGCATTGAACTCATGATCTTGTATGACGATGAGCTGTATATGCTTAAGTCGAAATAAAATATATGTTCTGTTCAAAAGAAAAAAAATTAGATTACTTTGTACATATGAAATAAGTTCAACTTTTAATCGGGCGCCACATATATTATCGTTTAAGACTGAATGACGTAATACCGCATGCTGTAATATATTGACTTTGTGAAACGGCATACAAGCGACCTTACTTATAGTTAAGATCATATGCAACTTTGCTTTTTTAAGACAAACGTCTCGCAGCTTTCTTCTAAAGAAATGTTGAAGCAACGCCCATTTTAAATAACGAAATACTGGTATCTTTAAAGACACACCTTCTATCCAAGACAGAAATACAAAGCACTATTTCATAATTAATAAATAAATAAATAAATAAATAAAGAGGAAAATTCTATCATTACATCGACGAATTAATAGTGGATGGTCAAACATGGTCCTGGTTCCAATTGTTTTTTCTGCACAAAGGTTCAAGACGTTTGTATTTAAAAACAAACGTCAAAAAACTGATCAAGACTACCTTACTTATTAAAGTGAAGTTATTTTTGTACTCTAGTCATTGACTGTTATAGCTGGTCACCAAGGATAACGAGTGAAACCAAAGACACTTTTTCGTTTTGTTTTCAATGAACTTTTCTCTTTATTTTAAGATCGCTCTAATTTCATCGTAAATAAAAACGAATTTAGACGAAGTGAAAATACATTGAAAACACTCACGTCCTGGCTGTATATATGTACAGTTTGCTAAGATGTTGATGTCCTGCTGTGTTCACAGCGTAAATCAGCTGTCTCTCCCAATCTTCAGCGGCTTCGTGAATCTAGGGTAAATGAATATATATATATATCAAGCTTTATTTGTCACACTATAATGGGAATGTCAGCAAAAAATTTATAAAAGGATCAAACACGTTTGTCGAATCAAGTCCATGCCATCTGTTCTAGAGGGGGGAAAACGAAGAAGAAAAACACAAAATTGTTAAAACGTACACATGTTTCTGGCATTCTTCAAGTCTCTGAAGACTAAATGGAGTATGAAAACGGAAATTACCATGAGTACGAATTAGAACTACTAATTTAAAAAAGCCTTTGGAAGCGTTCAAACTTTGAAAGACATGTATAGTTACATATCAAGTTTTGTTGAGTTGATACGGAGTTCCATTTTTGCAAACATGCACCAGTATATGCCAGTATTGACTCTTACCTTTTTGTCGCGTTCCAGAAACCAGAACATGGTGGTAGCCCCGGCACTGAAGATGTGCGAGTTGTTATCGCGCCGGATATGCCCCAGAAGCTTGTCCATATTCATTTCGTTGCGGTACATCGGGCTTTATTTATATTACAAAATGTAATCAGTTTGTAGCCATTTGATAGGTATATACTATACTCGAGGACTTTATAAACGTATATAGTTTCAATATTTTTTACATGCAACTTTTAAACTAATAAACTAATGTCACGATAGACCGTGCCTAATCAAAAGCGAGTTTCTACAATAGTCCATTTTGACTGTTGTATTTGATGAACAAAAAATGAAATGATTTATACTGACAATTGATTTTGAAATACGATATTACGGTATAATCTTTGTTTAGTTTCTGTGAGACGTTTTTAAAGTCCTCGAGCATACAACGAATTATACTTCTTTCTTTCTATTGGTACTGCACAATGTCTCCTATATGACCATAATGGCAGGAAGAGTGGTGGCATGTTAAAAATATTAACATATATCCAAATATCAAAAAGGGAAAAAAAGAGATATTTGTCTACTGACTGGGCCACCGATTAAAACTATTTACAGGAATTAGGTCAGAGGTTAACTGTTAATCTCTGCCTTTATGCTTGAATTTCGAATTTGAACCCTTTACTGTCTCAGCGGAGACATTTGCGGGGCTGAGATTATTCCACAGTGGAATTGTTCTCGGGAAGTAAGAGTTACTAAATACATATGTGTAGGCACTTGGTATAATGTATTGATACTCATGATTCGCTCCCATTCTTCTGGATGTGGGTTTTGGGAGGTATTCTTTCTTTATCTATTAGGACCAGGTCGTTGTGTTTTGTAGAAAAATAAGAGGCTAGCTTGATTGCGACGGGATTCAAGGGAGGGCCATTTAAGATCACTGAGCATCTCCCCACGTGACCAGTGTTGTGCCATCTTCGACATGACCATCTTGCTGCAGTTTTCTGGACTTTTTCTAACTTGTTTATATTGGTTTGCGTATATGGGTTCCAGATCTGGAAGGCATACTCTAACTATGGGCGAACTAATGTCTTGTAAGCAGTAGACTTAGTTTCTTTGGGGGGGAAACTGAGATTACAACGAATAAACCGAGGGTTTTATTTGCCTTACTGGATATCGTATCAATAAGAGGACCCCAATCCATAGTATCTATAATGGTAACCCCTAGATACTTGGCTGAGGAAACGTTATCAAGAATTTGGCCAATGAGGGTGTAATCATGCATGATTTGGTTCCTAGGTTAGTGTTTGGTTATTCGCATTGTTTGACATTTGGAAACATTAAACTTAATCATCCACTCCCTCTCCCATATTGCCAGCGAGGTCTTGTTGCAAGTCATAGCAATCCTTACCATTGCATATGTTTCGTGTATGACTCATTCGTCAGCAAACAGGCGAACTGAAGATATGATGCCAGCTGGAAAATCGTCTATGAAGATTAAGAACAGGATAGGACCGAGAGCATAGCCCTGTGGTACGCCAGATAATACTGGGGCAATATCTGATGATTCACAAGACTACGCGTTGGGTACGACCAGAGAGCCACCATGAAACTTAAGTAGCTTGCCTGCCTTTTTATATACATATATACAGTATCGTTATAATGGCTAATGCAATTTATGACGACTGTATGTTTTCAAAATGCGCTCTATTAAAGAAACGAAGCTTGGAAATGCAATAAATTCAGCTACACCATTTCATAAACTGCAACCGTTTTGATAGTCGTGTAAGACGTAGTAGGTTCAACCATTGCAAGTAAAATCCAGTCACAGGCGAGTGTTGTATACCGACGACTGTGAGTTCAGATTATTTTTTAATGTACTTTCGTTTACCTTATAACTTTGATTTTGTTGATGGCACTATATACGTCGGATGACGTCAGCTGTCTGATAACTGTTGCGTTATATGACCACAATTCTAAAATACTACTCACTCTGCATATGGGACCAGTTCTGAAGAAGGTAAAACGTATAAAATCATATATTTATATCGAACAGGAAAGTTTGCATTCACAGAACACCAAAAACACGCTAACAAAACAAACAAGAATAACAAAGAAAAATAAAAGCAAAGTTTGCGACAAAACAAACACAAAATAATTCACAATAGGGCTTCCGCCGAGGAAAGGTCAGTGGTAAAAAGCCAGCTTTTTTTTTAACCGGGTGCTAGGGTGAAATACTAGAAATAGTCTCAATGTTACCCTGTTGTCATTCCCGTTAATAAGTGTTAATTAAGAAATCTCCGCCAGGCTATATCCCCTATCAAACTAGGCAGTATTAATAGATAACATAAATATAACACAAATATGATCGTGAATATATGAGCTATAAAGAGCAAAGGCCTAGAAAGCCACAAAGCCACAAAGCAAGTACTAAATGACTGGGAAGAATCCAGAGTAACAATAGAATGAACCATTAAGGGCACAACAAGAAAAGAGTAAATACAGTGCGTCGCAAAATGAAAGGGTCATAACCTCTATTGATGAACTTTCTAACAAGTTTAATAAATATTGTATGAAAGTGATCATGTCCAAGCATTTTATTAAGTTTGTAAACCACGTCACAACAGAAGTCAGGTTGTGATAGTCCTTGTAGCAAAATAGTTATTAAAGTACTTCAATATTTTAAAGTAGATCAGAATTGCGATTTTTCTAAGGTTGTTGGAAGTTATGATGACGATAGCCCTAGTGGCGTAGCTTTTTATGCAAACAAAGGTTACATATATTAAAGTCAACCCGACCTCAAGCTCCAGAATAAGTTTGTGTTAACCATTTTACTTTTGGTATGTATTAGTTTACAGAGCATTACACCTTTATATGTGTGTGTGTGTTTTTATAGTGTATGCTTCTACCTTCTACAACTTCTTATTGGTGTATGTGTATCAACTTATTCGTTTTTCAAGAGCTTGTACTCGAGTTGAGAACTTTAATATTCGTAATCTTTGTATAACTAAAAAGCTACTCAATCAGGGTTACCTTACCATAACCTTCGTAAAACCTTTGCAAAATTGTATTATCGTAACCCTGATCTTCTTTCCAAATATAAAAGTAATTTAAGGACTCTTCTGCGACAAGGACTATCACAACCTGACTTCTATGGTGATGTGATTTATAAACTTCGTAAGATTCTTGGTCATGATCACTTTCATACTATCTTTGTTAAACTTGTTAACATACATGTTTATCAAAAGAGGTTATGACCCTATCATTTTGCAACGTACTACATGGTTGGTGGTGGACCATTTTACAGTTCGCCACTATGCTTTCCTCTTTAATTGTACGATGACCGGACAGGCTGTCGACCCTATGATGACGCCTACCTAAAGCCCATTGGGACGGTGGTGTTTGTTGTTTGTCTATGATCTTTCTTGTAGTGCCCTTAATGGTTTATTCTCTTGTTGCTCTGGCTTCTGCCAATTCATTGAGTACCTTCATTGTGGCTTTCTAGGCTACTGTTGTTTCGTACTATATTTACACGAGCATATTTGTGTTTTACTTATATTGCCTATTGATGCTGCTTTGTTGGTTAGAGATTAGATCATGGCGGGGATTTCTTTATTTACACTGTCATGTTTTAATGTGATGACAGTAGGGTAAGTGTGAGGTTTGGTGCACCCTAGAACCGGTGTAACCCCCCCCCCCCCCACCCCCCCACCACCCCCACCCCCACCACCACCACCACACACACACACCCCAGTGGCCTACTTTGCCACTGACCGTTCCAATTGTCAACCCTTTTGTGTTTTTTGTGTCGTTTGCATTTATTATTACTTTTGCCTTCTTGTTTGTCTGTTTGCGTGTTTGTCTCTGTGTTTTGTGGTTGACTGTCCTCCTTGAATGCTACTTTCCCTGTCCGATCTTTTTATATTTCTTTCCATATTGTGTTAGATTGCTATGAGTTTGTGATGGATATAATATAGAAAATCGATTCGTCAATTAAAATACGAAGAACATATGTTTTATTTTTGAGAAAAAAAATACGTTGTTTAGCATATTTGAATATCTTTAATGCATGTGCGTCTGTGCATAACTAACATTTACTAATTATTATAAATCATCTTGATTTTGGTTAACTGTCCATACGCCGTCAAATTCCACAAAGTTACTACTGTTTAATTCGAAATTAAAATGCAACCTTTTCGATGTCATTGCACCAAAAAGCGCGTGCTTACGAATTAGAACAAACTCCATAGACTGCTACTTATCTCTATTTTGCGTTGGTTGCTTCCAATTGATCCCCTTTTCAGTATGTATTACTTGTTGATCCTATGTCTTTAAAGTAGAATATAGCATAAGCTGGCGACAGGGCGTGACGGGTGTTGCATCTTATATTAGGTCTTATGTACATACTCAATAAAATCGAGTCTGCTACGTTCTTTTCTTGTGTGTTGGCATTGCTTCCGAAGGATTCCATTAGTGTATGTATTATAAACATGGTTTTAAAGATATTATGGGCATATATATATATATCTTACTTTACGCATAGTGTGTCCAAACTGTGCCCACCCTTAGCTTTAAAGTTACGTGATGCCTCATACAAGTCAAACATCTGTCAATAATAGAAACAAAACAACTTTAATACGTTAAAACTGTTAATATATTAAACACATTTAATGTCACCACTATTTGTTAAACACTGACTGAAGTAAAGTGTGTAATGAGGTTTTCATTTACTATTTTGAAATGACTGAACTGCTAGTTCGAAGTATTGCAATTGGATATTTTATTTTCATTTTAAACTTGTCATTCTTATCAATCTTGCTATGAGATGAACCTTACAGCAAACACTTTACAAGATACCCACCACTAGGAGTCCGATGTAGCCAGGTTGTTAACTGTATAAATAAAAACGTATTTTGATTATGATCTGCCTGTAAAATCTAAACTAACTCTATGTTTTTATTAAGACGCACCGCATTTATGGATTCCGAAGTGAGCACGTTCTCGTCTTCAACTATGACTGATTCGAACCTAGTACTCTCGGGAAAGTTCTTCTGTACCCACTGATATTCATCAAACATCCGAGAACCTCTTGGTAACCAAACCTAGAACAAAAAAATAGAAAAATATAAAGTTAAAAAACTAAGTATATCTGCTACGAAACGATTTTCAAGATATGCGCATTGATACATAATTTTGTAAACATTCACTCCATATACTACTATAAATCATCACAAACTAGATATTATAAGATGGGGTGTATATAGTTTTGTGTAATAGTATATAGTTTTACCTGTATATTTTGAAACTTTTTATTTGTAATAACGTCTCAGTGAAGGATATCAGTCTCATTCTACTCTGCATGACAACAGAACTTGACAGTGCCAATGTTTACTTTGTCGAGGAAGGTAAAACAGGATTATTGAACAAACACGCAATACCCAAAGCGATGTCAAACTATTGGAGAAGTCGTGTGCCTCTGTATAATTATAAAATATTTGTTACAAGTTGTTTGTGGTGGTTTTACTTCTATAACATTCACGTTTTAGAATGGAACATAGATATAGTGATACATACATATCCATGAATTGTACAAGTGAGTGTACCACATACCTTTACATATTCCTTTTCCTCGTGCCATTTCATGAGCCCGAGCCCTGCCGATCCACAAACAATAAGACATGCGATGATTGTTTTGAACGGATTTCTTGCTACTAATTTACCAATTCTGAAGAACAGAAACCATTTGTTAGAAACACACGCGACAATTATGTTGAGCCGATTGCGTTCTATTTGTAAAACAGGAATCGATAAACATTCAATATCGTATTCAAAGTCATAAACTTGAGACGTCGTTTTGCAAAACAAACTCGAAATATGCAAACAACTAGTTCACATACCTCACTAAAAGGCCAATATTTACAGACCTTTAATAATCGGTGAATATAACTAAAATATAAGCATTCATCAGCCAATGCACAGAACTAAACTTTTTTTCAACATATGTATATATTAATGGAATACATTGGATAGATCCGCCCTCTATTGTCTGGAATATAGCGATATACATGTGTGTATATAAACATCGATCCGTCAGGAATATAGTGATATATACTGAACAAAAAAAGAAACTTCCGCTGATGTTGATGCTGATTGTCTAGACAGCAAAACAGGACAAAATTAATGATGTTTTAAGAATAATTAGATAGACCGCCAACAATAGTCCAAACAAAGATGTGTTTGAAAAGTTCAGTAAACAAGGGAGTTAGCCCCCTTTTTCTTAAAACTTGCATTTTGGCCACAGAAACAATTTAAAACTACGAAAATTACCGAAATTTGTCCGAGACAATATACTCTATATCGAGGGTTCAGTACAAAACTATTGTATCCCCTTCTTATTAATATGTAGTTACAATAGTTTTGCACTGACCCCTCGATATGTTCCTTATCAAAAAATCACACACAAAAACATAACACAGATTGTGTAGATGGCAGCTTTTGATTATCAACATTCATCAAATTACCTCCCTTTAACATTTCCATATCATCCATAAACGATTATTGCTTGGCAAATTTGAAACTGTTTAATGGGATATTTAGTACTCACTTAAGTGTGCTAACAAACATCAAACATTGTTAAAACGCTGTTTAAGCTTTTATACGCCCTCAAAATCTGAAAATACCAGCAAAAAAGTCGGAAGTTACTTTTTTTGTTCAGTATACATGTGTGTATATAGATATACAGAGATTCGTCAGGAATATAGATATATACATATATGTGCATATACACATACAGCGATCCGTTAGGAATATAGCAATATGCATGTGTGTATATAAACATAGAGATTCGTCCGGAAAACAGCGATATACATGTGTGTGTATATAAACATACAGCGACCCGTCAGGAATATAGCAATATGCATGTGTGTATATAAACATATAGAGATTCGTCGGGAATATTATAGGTTATTGCATTTGTATGGCTAAATATTACTTGGAACGAGTTGTTTTGGCAAAGGACGACGAGCTTGCGAGTCGTCCTGCGCCAAAACAACGAGTTCCAAGTAATATTTAGCCATACAAATTCAATAACCTTTTTATTGTATACTTTCATATTGTTTTTGATCAATGTTAATTGTATGACTATTACTTTTCATTGCATTTGTGTTATTTTTATAGCTTTTGATGGAATTCCTATCTTGCCATTCAGTTTCATTTTGTGTGGATGATTATTTTGCGCGAAAACGACGTCGACGTCGGATGACGTCATTAAAAACAACAAGCGATTTTCTGAAGTTTGTTTACCATTCGATAACGTTAAAAACAGTGGGTGAGTGACCATTTGAATTATTTTATCAATTTTTGCCATAAAAGGTTGAAAAAAACCTCGTATTTTTTGTTGACACTATAGGAAGGATTCCGTTATTTTTATTTGAAAGTAGTTCCTTATTTCTGTTTCGCGGCTCTTAGCAAGCACGAGCAAAAGTTCCCGTGCAATATGAATGCGTGCAATATCGTAGAATAGTGCACGCTTAGCTCAATGCAAACTAAACGGGACAATATGAAAGTATACAATAAAGCGATATACATGTGTGTGTACATAAACATACAGCGATCCGTCAGGAATATAGCAATATGCATGTGTGAATATAAACAAAGATTCGTCTTGAATATAGCGATATACATGTGTGTGTATAAACATATAGAGATTCGTCTTATAGCGATACACATGTGTGTATATAAACATACAGCGATCCATCAGGAATATAGCGATATATAGGTGTGTATATAAACATATATAGATCCGTTAGAAATATAGCGATATGCATGTGTGTACATAAACATATAGAGATTCGTAAGAAATATAGCGATATCATGTGTGTATATAAACATACAACGATCCATCAGGAATATAGCGATATATCTATGTGTATATAAACATATATAGATCCGTCAAAAATATAGCGATATACATGTTTGTACATAAACATACAGCGATCCGTCAGGAATATAACGATATGCATGTTGTGCATAAACATACAGCGATACGTCAGGAATAGAGCGATATACATCTGTATATATAGAGGATCTTAAACGAGGTCCCATTTCATATAAGATTTATGAAACGAGTTATGAATTATTTTAATTTTAACGAGCCTTTTGGCTAGTTAAAATTAAAAATAATTCATAACGAGTTTCATAAATCTTACATGGAATGGGAACGAGTTTAAGATCATTTTTATCACATAACATTGCAATCAAATTAGTAAAAAGTAATTCAGATGGACATAGAACCGGCACAACGTCAGACACACTTTAGCGCCAAAACGTCATAAAATATGTGACGTCGTAACGTCGCGTCTCACATATAACGTTGCGTATAAAAGAGTTCGTATTTTACTCTTTACAAAATAGCAGTTTACGCCAACTTTTTAACAAACCAACAACAATGTTTTGTATAACGTGCATTATTTTTATAAGCTGTCACAAATAATAAGTATATGACTCAGACTGGGTGAATTTGTAATAAATAAAATAGTTTCAGTTAATAAACTTGCGTAGTGTTACAGTGTACTGCTAACATGGGACGTTATGTGATAAATAAACATACAGCGACCCGTCAGGAATATAGCGACATGCGTGTGTGTATATAAACATACAGCGATCCGTCAGGAATATAGCGATATACATGTGTGTATATAAACATATAGAGATCCGTCAGGAATATAGCGATATATGTGTGCATATAAACATATAGAGATCCGTCAGGAATATAGCGATATATATGTGTGTGTATATAAACATACAGAGATCCGTCAGAAATATAGCGATATATGCGTGTATATAAACATATAGCGATCCGTCAGGAATATAGTGATATGCATGTGTGTATATAAACATGCAGCGATCCGTCAGGAATATAACGATATACATGTGTATATAAATTTATTGTATACTTTCATATTGTCCCGTTTAGTTTGCATTGAGCTAAGGGTGCACTATTCTACGATATTGCACGCATTGATATTGCACGGGAACTTTTGCTCGTGCTTGCTAAGAGCCGCGTAATAGAAATAAGGAACTACTTTCAAATAAAAATAACGGAACCCTTTCTATAGTGTCATCAAAAAATTACGAGTTTTTTTTCAACCTTTTATGGCAAAAATTGATAAAATAATTCAAATGGTCACTCACCCACTGTTTTTAACGTTATCGAATGGTAAACAAACTTCAGAAAATCGCTTGTTGTTTTTAATGACGTCATCCGACGTCGACGTCATTTTCGCGCAAAATATTCATCCACACAAAATAAAAACTGAATGGCAAGATAGGAATTCTATCAAAAGCTATAAAAATAACACAAATGCAATGAAAAGTAATAGTCATACAATTAACATTGATCAAAAACAATATGAAAGTATACAATAAAAAGGTTCTTGAATTTGTATGGCTAAATATTACTTGGAACTCGTTGTTTTGGCGCAGGACGACTCGCAAGCTCGTCGTCCTTTGCCAAAACAACTCGTTCCAAGTAATATTTAGCCATACAAATGCAATAACCTATAATACAGTGATCCGTCAGGAATATAGCGATATATGTGTGCATATAAACATATAGCGATCCGTCAGGAATATAGCGATATACATGTGTGTATATATACATACAGCGATCCGTCAGGTATATAACGATATATGTGTGTTTATAAACATCGATCCGTGAGGAAAATAGTGATATATATGTGTGTCATAAACATACAGAGATTCGTCAGGAATATAGCGATGTACATGTGTGTATATAAGCATATAGAGATCCGTCAGGAATATAGCGATATATATGTATGTACATACGCATATAGAGATCCGCAGGCATATAACGATGCACATGTGTGTATTTGGACATATAAAGATCCGTCAGGAATATTATAGGTTATTGAATTTGTATGGCTAAATATTACTTGGAACGAGTTGTTTTGGCAAAGGACGACGAGCTTGCGAGTCGTCCTGCGCCAAAGCAACGAGTTCCAAGTAATATTAAGCCATACAAATTCAATAACCTTTTTATTCTGCTGCCGAAAGCAGCAGACTCTTATATGATTTTAGTAATTGCACATGGTAAGGTAGTAATGAATAGTTTCTTTAAGTTGTTCAGCTATTAAACATGCTTTACAACTTGAATTCCTAGAGAACTCGTCAAAAACTTGAATGGTATAAACACATATTTTGTAATGTTGAAAGGGTACCATTTCACTTGCTGAAATGACATTTTCGTAAACCAGTCTACTGAATGTAGCATGTAATACTTTCGTATCATCTCGGACACTGCTTTCCGGGATCCCGAAGAATGACGGGATTGGCCGAGCGTTCACGATTGGCATGTAATCATTACTATTAGATTAGCAACTAAACATTCAGAAGTCTGAATATTGCGGTTGGTCGAGGCGTCGTGTTAGTGCCCACGAAGGTAGGGTTCAAGCCTGCTGATTTCCCTTTGGTTTTTTTCATTGGTTTATATTATTCCTTTACATTTTTCACTTTGATAACGCAATCTTATGCACATATTTTGTAATGTTGAAAGGTTTTAAATGACATTTTCGTAAACCAGTCTACTGATCCATTTGCAACATCTCTCGTACACAGCTTTGCGGTATCCCGAAGAATGACGGGATTGGCCGAGCGTTCACGATTGGCATGTAATCATTACTATTATATATATATTAGCGACGGAATATTCAGAAGTCTGAATGGTGCGGTTGGTCGAGGCGTCGTGTTAGTGCCCACGAAGGTAGGGTTCAAGCCTGCTGATTTCCCTTTGGGATTTTTTCATAGGTTTATATTATTCCTTAACATTTTTCACTTTGATAACGCAATCTTATGGTAACAGTGAACAGTTTATATGTGTTGTAATGTACACTCTAACGCACACGTGAACAATTGTATTTCTGTGGTGATGTGTACTTCTAGCACGTCGTATTACAAGGTAATTGTAATCAATATGTAAGGCATGTCAAGGTTTTTGAACAGACAGAAGCGAGGTCGCCCAGATTGATTTAAAATGCTTGGTAGGAAGAACTGATGGTAAAAATCGGGAAGAATGTAAGAAAAAACGGTCGCCCGTGAAAACATTTATTTTTTTCAATATTGTTTTAACACCCGTGACTTGATATCTTATTATGTTAACTTCTTGTCTCTCGGAAGCTATTTTACGCTTGCGTAAAATCTTGCTTGTTGTATACTTTCATATTGTTTTCGATCAATGCTAATTGTATGAATATTACTTTTCATTATATTTGTGATATTTTTATAGCTTCCGATGGAATTCCTATAATGTCATTCAGTTTCATTTTGTGTGGATGATTATTTTGCTCGAAAACGACGTCGACGTCGGATGACGTCATTAAAAACGTCAAGCGATTTTCTAACGTTTGTTTGCCATTCGATATCGTTAAAAATAGTGGGTGAGTGACCATTTCAATTATTTTATCAATTTTTGCCACAAAAGGTTAAAAACAAAAACACGTCGTGTTTTTTTTGTTGACACTATAGGCAGGATTCCGTTGAAAGTAGTTCCTTATTTCTATTTCGCGGCTCTTAGCAAGCGCGAGAAAAAGTTCCGGTGCAATATCAATGTGTGCAATATCGTAGAATATTGCACACTTACCTCAATGCAAACTAAACGGGACAATATGAAAGTATACAATAAAGTGATATACATGTGTGTATATATACATACAGCGATCCGTCAGGAATATAGTGATATACATGTGTGTATAAACATTCAGAGATTCGTCAGGAATATAACATATGCGTATGTATTTAAACATGTCGCGATCCATCAGGAATAACACAATTGTTTCATCTGTAAATGGGTTAATCCGATATGTAAGCTAGTGAACAAACAGTCGATTGACTTACCCTTGGATGATCAGATCTACATCAAAATAAGCTAGATCGATACATAAATGTAAAAGTATTTTTTGTATAAGCCTTTTCTAAAATATGTCTTTAGCTTATGCAAGTGTATAAATAATAAATAGATGTAATCACAAAAATAAGTATAAAAGTCGAACTGCCAATGGCAGTGTTAATAAAGAATAAAGGTATATGAAATCACAAACACAAAAAGGGTTGACAATAGGGCTACCGCCTTGGAACTGTCAGTGACAGAAAAGGCCGCTGGGGGTTTAAACCAGGTTCTAGGGTGCACCTTTACCTCACACTTACCTTACTTTATCCCAATAAAACGGGACAGTGTAAATAAAGAAATCCCCGCCAAGAACTATTCTCTAACCAACAAGGTAGCATTAATAGGCAATATAAGTAAAAGACAAAGACACATATAAATACAAACAAAACAATAGCCTAGAACGCCACAAATAAGGTATTCAATGACTTGACAGAGGCCTGAGCAACAAGAAGAGATTGCAGACAAACATCAAACGTCACCGTCCTTTTTGGGATTTAGGTAGACGTCATCATAGGGTCCACAGCCTGTCCGGTCATTGTGCAGTTAAAGAGGAAGGCATAGTGGCGAACTGCAAATGGGTCCACCACCATCAAGAATGCAGTGCGTTGCAAAATGATAGGGTCATAACCTCTTTTGATAAACCTTTTAACAAGTTTAACAAAGATAGTATGAACGTGATCATGGCCAAATTGTATTTACAGTGGTAATGCCGTACACGAATACAAACAACAAGGCAAACTATTCATAAAACTGACTGTAACAGACGCGCGCATACAATTCAATAAGTTAGACAAACATTATTAAAAGAATATAAATAATAAATGATATAAAAAAATAACACAAATACACATTAGTATTATTCATTTTGGATATTTTGCAATAAATTAAGGAGTTTACTTAACATAGAAACTCAACAAAGTATTGAACTAAAAACTTTAGAAAAGTAAATATGATGATGTAGATGAAATTTCAGTACAAGACGTTCAGAAAATGTGCGTCTTTTTTGTAATAAAGGCTACTTTTAAACTGGATAAATTGCAGTTTTAAATATACTTCATTAAAATTCAAAATTATAAAACATTGGTTTGCATTAAAATACAAGTAAGACATAGAGCTTATAGTCATTAAATTTATATAGCACAGTAAACCACACAATAAACCTGCCTTCCTTTTCCGCACAAACTGTCAATCAAATGTACACGCGTCATTGCCCCACAACGCCTGTATTTGATATATTACGACGGTTACTCATATTTAAATGTGGTATAATTGTTTATAGAACATGTAGTGAACAGTTTACAGTTTATCAGGGCATGACTTTTCTCCCCCTTTCCCACCACTTGTGTAGATTATATACACTGTATATATTATTTAAGGCAATGATCGTATGCTTTTTGCTCAAGGGTCTTTTCCAACCTATTTCAGTTTTTGTTTAAAAATATATACGTGTGTAACATGGAGGATGGCCTGAAACCTTTATAAAAGTATGACGAGGCAAATAATATTTTGACAATGTCTGATATGCATGTATATTTGAATGTATTATAAACAGCGACATAAGATGATTAAAACACCGACAAATACATACACCGACAAATACATACACCGACCGACAAATACATACACCGACAAATATATACACCGACAAATACATTACATAACTCTTGTCTGAACTGGATTTTCTATTAAACAAAATAGAATACATCATATACGTATATATTTTAATTGGAAAAACATACATATGATATACTGACAAGCATAAACTCGTCATACCGCTTAAAGCAATGTAGGGCAAATACTTACATATACATGTATAAGTAATAAGTAATAGTAAAGCAATGTAGGGAAAATACTTACATATATAAGCAATAAGTAATATTTAAGCAATGTAGGGCAAATACTTACATAAAGTGATAAATAATACATCTCACCTATATAAGGCAGTTTCTAATCCCCATACTATCCCATTGCTGATTCGTTTTAAACACATGCAATCACAATATCCAGCATAGTTTGTCCGTTCTTTTTGTTCGTTCATGTCACGTTGAAGTTGATATATTTCCCCATTGGCATACTTCATGTCTCCTCCATTCGGCAAATCGGTTTTGTTTGTGGACATAGTTGATACAATGCTTCCAACTGAAACTGAAAATATAATCGATTGAATAGTGTTCTCGATCAAACATCCAGTTAGAACACGTTGTTAAGAACGCGCGTACTTAAACAATACATCTGTCATTGTATTCGCATCAGACGTTGTATTGTTCGTATAATTTCCTGTTAATAATGTATACACACGTACACGGAAATTGTTAGCAATTATATCAACATTTCCGATATATAAATAATACGTGAATCAATGCTATAGGTTATTGATCTTGTATATAACTAGCAAATGTGTCCATTGGATACGGATGCCCAGCTTTAGTGATGTCAGTCACACGAACAAAAAGTAATCATTCCTGTTGACCTTCTTCGTGTAGGAACAACATACACTTAACCAAAGTACCTACCTAAGAATATGTCAGTAATATTCTCATTGTTTTATGTATTTTGAGCTTGATTAGAGATACGGTTAAACTGCAAAATAACGAGTGTAAATCGTCTGCTCTGATTGCATGAACATATCTTAAAACTTATAAGTCAGTGTGTTTTCTTAGTAATAAGTTATAACACATACAACTGGGTATATAGGATTTTATTAAGTACTTCGAATTAGTGAAGCTTTCGATGTTCCTAATTCTAAAATATGTCAGTTAAAATTATTTTGACATCATGTTTTACTAGCATTACCACTACAAATGCGTTTGCAAAAGAAATTTTCGAAATATTTAATGTTAACGCTGAATTACAGTTACTTTAATTTCAAACAATATTCAATTTTATTTAAAGGGAGGTAATTTAAGATTATCCATATTTCATTTTTTTTATAGACGGAGAATCTGCGATAAATGGGTCAAATTTTTATGGGTTTTTTTTCTATTATTTCATACCAATTTTAAGAATTTTATATCTTTAAGCGATCGTTAACTCATGTTATGTGTTCTATCAGCACATTTCATGTTTTCACATAAAGGGAGCGTAACTCCCAAACGATATAACAATTTAAACAAAAAGTCAATATTTTACAAACTATGGGTCAAAACAAAATACTTATCACATATCTATTTTAAAATATATTTAAAATAAGAAAATTAATTAAGATGCAAAAGTGAGCAATTAGGAATTGTGTTCAGTGTACTGCTGAAATGTAGATGTAAGTGTTATAAAGTTTAAATACAGTATGGCTGTTTGTGTCACTTGAATGTAACATTTTAATGTAAATTGACAAGTGCAAAAAGTAAAATTGTCCAAACCTCAGGTCCATTGATAGAAAACGATGTATTATATGCAGAAGAATGCGTTTTTGGAGCTCATAATCCCTCGTTTGTGACTGATCGTAAGTTTCTGTTATGTGAGACAGAGTCAGGTGAGTATTATATCATGTATATAGCCGAAGCTTAATACCTTAAGTACAGCCTCATTTCATTTCATTGGTAAGAGAAATAAAGATGTATTTGCTTTTTCATTATTCAATCTGAAATAGACAAGGTCGATAGCGCACCTTCTTAAATACCGGCTGTTTGCCCT
This sequence comes from Cyrtodaria siliqua, assembly GCA_037043455.1. NCBI lineage: Eukaryota > Metazoa > Mollusca > Bivalvia > Adapedonta > Hiatellidae > Cyrtodaria > Cyrtodaria siliqua. The sequence goes on along the minus strand of JAWPHD010003256.1, from coordinate 164,259 downwards.
CTCAGGTGGTGAAAGGACTGGATCCAAGCTTAAAGTGATTACTATTTAAGTTACTTGACGTCCTCTTAAAGACCTTAAAATTGATGATGTTCCATTATTTGACAATGTGACACCGTGGGTTACAGGTGGCACAGTATTGAAACCCATCTTTGCTTGACAACTCTCAAAGGCCTTCATTTAAATACCCAAAATGACACAACTTGGTGATGTCCCATTTTATTTACCCTGTTACACCTTTCCCTAGGACCCCAGGAGTCTTAAAATAATTAAAAAAACCAGCTTGTTTAATTCAAACTAAACTATAAACTCAGAAACCTCCAAAGTAATACCGATGATGACACAGTTTGATGATGTTCCATGTGTTATCCTTGTGACCACCTGCGCCGTACTCCTCCTCCTCTGGACTAGCCTTGAAAATGTCGGTAGCATGCATATATGATACACATTGAGTCTTTGTATAACTGTACCAAACTGTAAATGGAAACTTGTTCGTGCGTAGGAGTAAAAGCATTTTATACGTTTTACCTTTGACAAAACTCACAGGCACCCAGAAAACGAATACAAATTCTTAAATTAGAGCAAAGTCGATTGGGTGGGGGTGTGACATCAGATCTATTCGCACTTCGCTGTAATGTACACATCCTAGTTAACCATTATGCCAAATATGAATACCGTCTTTTAACTGGCATACAGTTCAGGTTACAAGAAAATAAGAATGCAAAGAAATGTCATTAACATTTTGAAAACTGTAGCTGTAATAGTCCTTTAGGTTAATTTGACCTTTTGACTTTTGCCTCTGGACTCATTAGTCAGACCTTGTATTTAACACCTTCATTGTCATCTACACATCCTAGGCAACCAATGTGCTAAATATGAACACCCTAAAAAGAGACAATACAAATGCATGCTGACCAGATATGACAAATTCCCCTCATCAAGGGTATAGGATCCGTATACAAAATCGCAAAACCGGATCTTATTGTATGCGTTTATCATTACTTATAGCATGTGAGAAATTGTATGAACACATATTGGACATCGCGGGTTTAATGTTCATTTTGGTGAATGTGATATTTTGACCTTTTCCTCTGGGCCCAGAGGTCAGATCCTGGATTCGAAACGTTGTTGTCATCTAGACATCCTAACCAACCTCTGTGCTAAATGTGAACACCCTCCTTCAACTGATGTAGAATTTTAGGTAAAATTCACGCTGACCCCATATGACCATAAATTCCTTTCCCCGGAGAAGAGAATCCGAAAGTTTATTAAAATATATTGAAAATCACGGGTGTAATGTAAATTTTAGTGAATTAGAACTTTTGACATTGACCTCTGGCTCCTAGGATCAAACCATGTATTCCAAAGTTTCGTTGTCATCTACATATCCTAAGTAACAAGTGTGCCAAATATGAACACCCTCCTTCAACTAATGGTTCAGGTTCAGGTTACAAGCAAAACCGACTGACGGATGGACGTACGGGACCGATCACAGTATATTCACAAAAAGCGCGGATAAAACCAGTGAACTCATCTACAACCTCCAGGGAGAACATGCAAGAAGTTTCAATACTTTGTTTCAATACCTTAACTTTTCTAGTAAAAAAGAAGATTACAACCAGTGAGAAACACTTCCGATTATATGTACGTATGCACGCACGGCTACCAAGACGTCTTTAATATGGATGCTTTTTTTGTTTAAATAACAAAATGATAATACATGCTGAAGAAGGAGACTCTTTGGAAGCCACAAACGCAACTAAGAGTATAACAGCATCAGACTTATTTAATCTGTTCTTAAGCGGTCTTGAGCGATATTCTTCTTCAAAGTCATCTATATCGGGCTCGCTGAGCCCAAAGGTCCATTAAAAACAATACTACTGATTAGTAGTACGGCTTTTAAGAGCCAACACTCTGCACTACATGAACGTTAGAGAGAAAACTTACTTTGTTTGCATGACATATATTAAATCCTTCTTCAAAGTAAGTTGAATACATATGTCAGAAACATTCGTACAATCCGAATAAGTTATAAGTATCTTTGAAAGTTTAGTAAATGCAATCGATAAATGAGGATTTACTTCAAAAAAGAAAAAAGGAAAAAAGAAAAAAAAAAAAAAAAAAAAGTGGTTTCGATAGTTCTGCCTTGTGAATGCCGAATTTGTTTTGTTCTCAAGTACAATACACTTTTTACCAAGATATTAACATATCTCTTACACATTAAACACATATCGACACTTTCGTTTTACATTCACATTTTGCAAATTATATAAAACGTCAATATTGTCCTTAAATGCTGCGTGAATAAATACGTGTGATGTATATTATATTGTATAGGGCGCCTAACAATTCCGGTTTGAACTTTTACAAAACAGTTTAAATAACGTTTTAGTTTAGTTAAGTACAGCCAAATGGATATTTGTTTTACTGACAATAGTTGTGCATACCGATATATAGCTGTATATGAAATGTCTCTCACTCAGCATGGTCTAATTCGGCGTCAGTTGTATTTAAAATAAGTTAATTCTAAGTAGAGAAATAAAATTAAATTAGCCATTCTTGTTTTTCCGGAGATAAAGAAATAGTGTTTCTTTACAAACCGTTCGTTTTTAAGCCAGAAATTATCCCAAACGTTATCGAGAGCATGTCTTATAATAATAACCTCTTATACCACAATAGAATACCCGAGGATATACAAAGCATATGTTAGTTATTGTGGTATAAATACAATAGAGCATGAGTGCTCTATCCTATAATTGTACCATATCTCTAATGGTTTTCCTTTGTTCTTGCTTATGATATAATTTTCATAAACCTGAAGGTCTGAGCCTAAACCGTGCTACAAATGCCGGTATATTTCAGCCGTGCTATAAATGACAGATTTGGCAGTTATACCATGGTCTACTCAATTTTGGATCGAGCTGTTATGTTTACAGAAAACTGTAACGCCTCGAGAAGCAGTATAAATCGCATATACTCGAAAAATTGTGCTATAAATATTACTTGTAATTATACGAGGTAATAATGACCTCTTAAAGATATTCAATAATACCCTCTTAATTAAACTCAAGTATAACCTATTTGATATATTCAAGAACAAAATAATGAATATATTCAATAATGACCTCTTAAAGTTATACAATGATTACCTTTAAAGACACATTTCGAGCCTATTGTATTTGCGGGGGAGAGAATTTCTATAGGTAACTGTAAATCGCTGTTAGAAATGCATTTGCACAAGGAAATTGAGATTATTAGGTTTTTGTCAACGGATGAGGCCCGTCCCATAAAGAGTGTATAATAATGTAGTAAAAATTATAACCGTTTTGCATTTTATTTGCACTTGTATATATGTTAAAACAACGATATATAGATTGCTTTTCTTAAAAAAACACGTGTTAACAATTAATATTTTTTTGTATTTTTAGCACAATATACTCTATTATCAGTTACTTCTCTGCCATGTTTTAGTAAATCTCAAATGCAAGAAACTCATCGGGACTTCAAAAATCGTTGTCATCTGTCAGTGTTTTTGATCACATTGAGCCTCCTGATCACATGAGCCGGAGGCTCAATGTGATGTTTTGGAATCACTCTTCGTCCGTCATCCGTCCTTTGTCTGTCCGTCGTCGTCGTTATCTTTTGCTTCTGACGACTTTTTCTCAGAAACCGCTTGTCGGAATTCAACCAAATCTTATATGAATTCATTAAACTTGATTTTATAGTTGCTCCACAGTTATACAACTATATACAACTGTGGGGGCACCACAGTTATACAACTGTGGGGCATGGAACGACCCAAGATATATTGTGAAGAAAAGTACTGCCAGAAATGGAGACAACACCTGGCATCGCAGAGAAATCATGCCAAAGTGTGTTGTTGAACAGTGTAGACATTGGTTACCAAATCCGTATGGACAACCTCATATGGGCCATGTGTGTGTGTGTGTATTTCTAAGGATTATAGTCCCTCCACCTACGACAGGCGTCCTACCCGACGAGTATAGGCACAATGTCTGGACTTTTATCTGTGTGTTGTTGTGTGATGTGATGATATGTCTACTTGAAGCAGCGAACTCATTGGTTTCTTTATAGTGATGCCACACTGGAATAGTAGACATGATACCCCCACCCACCCAGTCACATTATTCTGACACTGGTCAATCAGTCGTAGCACTACCCATTATTTGCTCGTCAGGCAAGGGTTACAAGTGACTACTCCATTTTTAAAGTCTTTGGTATGACGCGGTCAGGGGACTCGAACCCACGACCTCCCGAATGCAAGGCACACGTTATAACCACTCCACCACAATGCTTCGGTCTCATATGGGCCATAGGTGGAACTAATATTAATATATGATGCAGTAAAATTATCACTTCTAGTTCGTGTGTTGTTGTTTGTTTTCTGATATTAATATTAATAACAAGAGAATCGGTAGAACCGATGGATGCATCCCGAAAGTTACACAGAAAAAAGCGTTGTTTAGTGTGAGTGCTTCCTTATTCAAAGAGATTCCGTACGGAACTCTATTATGCTTTCAAAAAAAATAAAAAAGTAGTGAAGCTAGAGTTATGGTTCTATGAACTTCACTCCGTCTCATTGTCCTAATCATTCACACGAACTTTAATCAACCATACTTTTTGAGTTATGCTCCGGACAAAAAGTGTGACGCACGGACGCACACACGGACGGACGGGAAAAGGGGCGACTATATGCTCCCCCATAATAAACAATCTAGTGTTTTTAGTTACAATATATTTTATATCAAAAACTAAGGTAATAGTAAATGAAAAGAAAAAACTGTGAAGGGGCCTCAATATAATGTCTCTGTGGGAATCAGTCAGCGAGAAGTAAGCAGTTAAAAAGCATGCTATCCATGATTTTTCAACGACTACATTCAGTTGGGAAATGTGTCTTTAAAGACATATTTCCTAATATTTCCTAATATTTCCCATCGCTACTTGGTCATTGAAAAAGCATGGGAATCTTGTTTATTTACTGACTGCATGCTCCATGACCGATCAACTCAGGTATATAAATTGAGCCCCACTTGCAGTTTTTTGTAACATTGCTATATTAGATATTGTCTTCGGTAAGAAAAGCTAAACATAACTTTGTAATTTAGAAAAGCATATTCATGTTTTAGCTAATTTAAATACAAAACTTGTCTGATATTTCTTTATTGTTTCTAGAACAAGAATGATAGCAAAGCATTAAATGAACAACTTTCTGTAGTGTGTTTATATTTTACTGCACACAAAAAGGCTTTATTGGGTGGGCCTCATAATCTGAATAAAAATTGAATATCACAATGTTCTCATGTCCACCCACACACCCCCCCCCCTCCCCCTCCCCCACCACCACACACCCCTCCCCCACCCCACCCCTTACCCCCATCCCACCCCGCAATGTACCGGTTGTGTACCTGCTTCCAAATCAGATGACCTTGAAATGTGCAGACATAAATATGTCACATAAGAAACGACAATAGTTTTCGTAATACATTACCGATTCCATATAAATGCTTTCCTATCAGCTTCAGTCCTTTCTTACGTACCCGTTACTGAGTAACACGTTCACCGGTGTTTGCATGAAGGGTATACACATACAATTATTTTACATAGGATACACGTTTAAATATCGAACAGTTACCAGTCAATACTCAATGGCGTTCAAGTTCAGAATTCAGTGCATACAAGTATCGATTTTTTATTGTTTCAGCTTCACTCTCTGTAGTGGATCAGGCTCACATTGGGATTGTCTGCTATATATATATATAGGAAGATTCGGCATACCTCTATATCTTCGAATCAGCAGAAATGAGAAAAATGGTCCTATAGAAACACAGGATCCAAACGCAATGGCCCCGTAGAACCGCATTGTATCACAGTATATACATTTAAGTTCTATATTGTCTTGTGTCCGTAGCAGACCCGGGTTTATTGAACCTGTTCATGGGAAGTAATAAATGTGCAACACCCCTCACGTCCCCCTCAACACCCCTCACGTCTCTAGCACCGGCTTACTTTAAAGCCACAACAAGTGGGCTCTGTGCTCCCAAAGGATCACTAAACCGATTTATTGCACCTCGCACAAAATCCTAGGAATTTCATTGGATTAGAGCGGTCACATGGTGACTCATTTCTATAGTGGGTCAATAGATTTCATAGAGGGTCACTAAAACAATATGGACTACACTTTTGATTCAAAGTTTAAATCATTTGCAAATAGTTCTTTAAATCGTTAGTAACAAACATAATAAGTAAATTTAATAATGTTTTTAAACTGTACCGGTCGTGACGTCAACGTCATGACGTCAAATTGCGGGAACGTCTCAATGACGTTGACGCTCCATTATAATGGGTTAAATATCGGCGTTTGCCTTAAAAAAGGTGCTCGATGCAATAAATCAGTTATTGGGTTTGTAACTGACCCCCTACAGAAATATGTGGGCTATCCCTCGCCCCCTATAAATCTTACAGACCCCACATATTTTTGTAGGGGGTCAGTAACAAACCCAATAACTATAAATGTTCAAATTCAATGAGTAAAAACAATAATGTCCATTGTATAATTATAATAATAATAGTAATAATAATAACTTTATTTCAAGAAGGTAACATATTAAGACAAAGCATTTACACGAGTCTTTTTTTTACAATATGGCCATCTATAAATCAACAAAATATAACAATGTAAGCATATGATGCAAGATAAAACAATACATGCATCACTTTATAACTTCAACAAGACAGACACATGTTCATACTTTTGTAACATAAGGTTATAATTCGAACTGGGGGTTCACTCTTTCATTAAAAGAAATGATTTTAATTAACTCTTAAATGTAACTAAAGACAGTGAGGCTCGTATATCAACGGGGATCATGTTTCAAACTACCATTTTACGTAAGACATACATGTCTGTTTTTTATTTCCGACGACAGAGTATGTTCAAATTTACATTACTATTAAAAAGTGAAAACAAGACTTAAGTGTTTATACTCAAGGTAATTAAATTACATAAAATATTATAAAAAAAATCCATATGTTCCATTTTCCACACATACATATGCGATTTTATTCGATGTGGTTTCTTTTGTAGTGTTATGCATGTTTATATAGACATACATGTATGTGTGTTTTCCCAAACAAAAAAATAGGTATAAAGGTCGAACAGAAAATGTAGCATTTACAAAACAAAGTCAACCATAAAGACTCTTTCAAAACAAACAATAATTACAAGTAAAGCCGAAGTATGCGACAGTACACACATTAAAGGGTTGGCAATGTGTACCGCCTTGGAACGATAAGTGGCAAAATACCGCTAGGTGTTCAAACCAGGCGATATGTGCACCGCCTTGGAACGATAAGTGGCATTTTAGTGGCAAAATGCCGTTAGTTGTTCAAACCAGGCAAAGTACAGCTAGATGTTCAAACCAGGCGATATGTGTACCGCCTTGGAACGATAAGTGGCAAAATGCTGCTAGATGTTCAAACCAGGCAATATGTGTACCGCCTTGGAACGATAAGTGGCAAAATGCCGTTAGTTGTTCAAACCAGGCAAAATACCGCTAGATGTTCAAACCAGGCAATATGTGTACCGCCTTGGAACGATAAGTGGCAAAATACCGCTAGATGTTCAAACCAGGCAAATGTGTACCGCCTTGGAACGATAAGTGGCAAAATACCGCTAGATGTTCAAACCAGGCAATATGTGTACCGCCTTGTAACGATAAGTGGCAAAATGCTGCTAGGTGTTCAAACCAGGCAATATGTGTACCGCCTTGTAACGATAAGTGGCAAAATACCGCTAGGTGTTCAAACCAGGCGATATGTGTACCGCCTTGGAACGATAAGTGGCAAAATGCTGCTAGATGTTCAAACCAGGCAATATGTGTACCGCCTTGGAACGATAAGTGGCAAAATGCCGCTAGGTGTTCAAACCAGGCTTTTCATATGTTTATATATACATGATCATCTTTGTGTTGTACCTATATTGCCTATTAATGTTGCCTAGTGTGTTGGAGGTTATAGCCTAGTGCGAATTTCTTTATTTATAATGTCCTGTTTTATTTGAAAGACGGCAGTGTAATTGCGAGGTTTGGTGAAGTTTATGAAGATACAACGTTTTCTTATATGACTGTTTTTTAATTTAAAACAAATGCATTTTAGGTAGATATATATCTCTTAAGTCTTAAACAAATCTTCTCAAAAATCTTTGTTATACCCCTATACTTAACTTTGGTCAAATGACATCTCCGTTGTCAAAACTAACTCCGAAATAGTTGTACAATGTTTGTATATAATTATAGATAACAAGAAAACCCGGACATTTTTTCCTGATTAAAGTAACCCTCACGTTGTTGTTTTTCTTCTTTAGAAATGATCTTTATATCCTCTACGATTATTTGTTCAAGTGAAGTTCTTCGGATCACAAAACCACTGGCACCAGAGTCATGAACACATATCCGTATGTTCGTGCTACGAATCAGTAGAGATATTTTTAATGGTCATTTGGGACCAACGAGTCCATTATAGGTGGCTTTGTAGTAGAATACTCAATTAAACCGAGTCTGCTGCTTTATTGTCTTAATTGTGTTTGTTGCTCCCAAAGGATCATCTTTATCAGTATTTTTTAACACACTATTACTATCCATTTGATGAATATCTATAAGAAAATCAACAAAATAAAATTGTCTCCAACCCACTATATACTATCATTCACATGGTGTTTAACGGGTAGCAGGGTGACCCATTTTCAACGCTCATATTTTTTACCACGGACAAAGCTCTGGGCAAACACTGGCGGCGTTCAATAATGCTACAAAGGGTATTTAAGCTTATCTATTCATAAAGTTCAGAGACTACCTTGTCAACACAAAATTCGTGATTTATCGCTTTTTCACTGTAACAAGAAAATCTGCCTCACTCAAAACATCCGGTTGTTGTTGTAACTGTTACACGCAGCGATCTGATTGGATGATTTTTATTATATTCTATTTAATGGGATAGTTCAATTCAAATCATCCAATCAGATCATGGCGTGTAACAGTTACAACAACAATCGGATGTTTTGAGTGAGGCAGATTTTCTTGTTACAAGCATGTGAGCAAACTCAGGATGCAACATTTTGCAAACTCTTTACGTTAAATACAGTATTGAAATGGCTCAATTTTTCAAAGAGGAACTTCGACATTTATGAAGTTCTTGTTACAAAGTGTACTGCGATTTCGTGTGCTCTATGTATTTATGGGTGCTTGCTTCCCCTTGAATTCTCGCTAACTGCTTACACAATAGCATTTATATTTGACACATTGCATCTAGTTGACACGTAGAGTCATCAACACTGCATCTAGTTGACACGTAGAGTCATCAAACAGTGTATAAACAAGTACCATAGAGTCATAACACATTAAGGTCCCTTGTACTCTTTTTCAGTTGCAACATGAAATATAGTGGGAAACATTTTAAACAAACACTATTATTTATGAAAGCATGGTACATTCAATTGTCACCATTGATAACAAACGATTCATGCTCATTTAGCCTCTTGTTTTTAGTTGTTTTTTGTTGTTGTTTTATCTCCTGATAACTTGACTGTCATATTAAAATAACAGTATATGAAAACAACGATATAAGTAATATTATGCTATAACAATTCAATAACATTTGTATTGCGTACTTTCATATTGTTTTCGATCGCACATAACGTTTTTTTGTGGGTTTTTTTTTTAATAACTTTTCAGTGTATATTACTTGTAGTATTTCTTTTGGATGGGATGAGTATCTTGTCTTTTATATTCCGTTTTGTGCAATTGAGTATTTAATTACTTGGTGGAAAATCATCAACATAATTCAATTAAGACGCTAAGTTGGTCAAATATAGGTCGGTTTTATATCATTTACACAAAGGCCATCACTGTAAATGAATGTCAAATCATAAAATAAGCATACAATGGACATTGTATACCTTTTATACTAATTTTAATGCAATTTCTTATTTTATTTGAATGATATTTACCAACATGTCGTCTATTGTATAAGGGATTGATGGCATCTTATTCAAATACTTTGTTTTTTCACATGTTCAATAGGCCATATTTCCGTATTGTGTATGGTATTTTGATCATTCCGTATTGTTTATGTTATTTTGATCATTCGTTTACCTATTTCCGTATTGTTTATGGTATTTTGATCATTATTGTTCACCTATTTCCAAGTTATTTAGAGCCCTTTTAGGTAAAACTTGTTTGCGAATTGTGTATTAGCATCTCTAACCTTAAAGGAGCCCTTTATTACCCTTATAACTTATATTTATTTGATAGATCTATTTGTATAAAAACTATTGATATATTTCTCACGGTTAAAATCACAGCCGAAACACGTTATTATTACGTTTCCATAGATCACTCGGCACACCTTTACGGAAATCAACGGGAAAAAATCCGGAATATTACGAGTTTACACGAAGTCCAACTTCGGCGATGACGTCACACAGATGCCCAGATACAATCAACAATTACGATGTTTCAGTTTCTGAGAGTGTACTTTTTTTTCAAGCTGATTAAAATTATTATATCTATATTTATTTTTTTCAATAAATGCTTATCTGATCTGATCATGATTTACATAATCAGATTATTGCTTGCTAATTTCACTTATGTCCTATAAATCTATTATTTTTTTAAATAATTATAGTACATGAACCTCTAGGCCAAATTGTTTGAAACAGCCAGAACAAAGTCATTTTATGACACTGTGTATTCCGTAACAAGTGAAAGAAGGGTTTTATGATCCTAGCCATATCCTGTTATCACCTTTCTGTAACACAGTCAGTTAGTTTTATGACCCTGCATATTCAAGATTGAGTGGCAAGTAAGGGTTTTATGGCATTTATGGTATTTCGCAGTACTTAGCCACTTTTACCCAGCTTATATGGCATCAGTTGTATTACCATGTGTATTTCACCATCAGTGGTAGTGAATTCAGTGCTGTATGGAACAAAGCATAATTAGGCCAATATAACTTTATAAAGCTCTTATTTATAAATATCTACACCAAAAAAGAGGTTATAACATTTGAAAAATGAATGGCGGTGGGAATATAAACTTTATAATTAGACATAATATTATAATACCTAATACAATTATATATGTGGCTCATTACCTGCTCAAACAAATAGGGTAGATAAGTAAGGAGAATTATCTTTTTCTTCACTCATAGGTTTTTTGGCTGTTTTTATAGCCGAAATTCGGTCATATTCCCAATGACAAAACTTTTTTTTTTTCCCAATGAAGAGGAAATAATTCCCAATTTAAAGGGAATGTAGCGCCACAGCCAAACAAACTCTATTACTGAGAGTTCTGAAAAACTTGGAAAAGGGTGAAAGAATTATCAAAATCGGATGATAAACAAAAAAGATATGACCATTTAAAGGTTGTTCTAAAACAAATATGGGAGCCGCCATTTTTAGAACTATGACGTCATAGTTCCATATTACCATATATGGAATATTAATAAATATCATTTAAAACGAAGAAAATCACTGCAAATGAATGAATTTTTTTTAACTGGTGTTATAAATCATTATTGCCATTAAGTATTACATATTTTTCATACAGTTGATGTCATTTTTTCCCTATAAATCAGTAAATTTTCATATTTATAAATATTCCATATATGGTCATTTAGAACCGTGATGTCATAGCTCTCAAAATGGCCGCTTCCATATCCGTTTTAACAGAAACTTTAAATGATCATATCGTCTTTGTTTATCATCCAATTTTGATAATTCTTTCACCCTTATTCAAGTATTTCAGAACTCTCAATAATAATGATGGTTTAGCTGTGGCGCTACATTCCCTTTAAAAAAAAAATATATATATATCTTTTATTTTTAAGAGTGTCAATCCAATGATTGGGGTTCAAAAGCTTAAATAAATGCTTCTGTTTATCTTGGTGTACAAAAAACAGTATTAAAGATATAATTATGAAACGAATGCTTTACTTAATATTTTTCCGAATTTTATTAAAAATCGCGCAAAAATTCCCAATTTTATGAAAAATCGCGTTAAAATCGCGTTAAAATTCCCAATTCCAGGGGTACGGGTCATGTTCCCAAAATCATGAAAAAAAGCCCCGACTCATTATTTTGTAACCTGATAAACAAACTTCAAACATGTATTTGTTGATATCATCATATATTACAGGATACAGAAATTAGATTTGGCATACAATGCTTGAGGTCAGCCCTTCCAAACGGGGTTTGTCAGAAACCGGAACATAATTTTACTGGGCCAGTTTTTTATATAAATAATTAAAAATAATAATATTGGGGTAAATATGTGAGGTCTTATTAAAATGCCTGAAAAAAGGTAACACACATGCTTTGAATTAGCAATACCTGTAGCGCGATTGATAAAAATAGAGTATTCTGGAGAAAAACTAGGACAGAACATGGAATGGTGATATTTATATAACTCTTACCCTTAGACCTTCGAATGACAATTATGCGATCAATGAGTACATTTGTCTAATTCCCACTGTGTATGCCTGCCGCCACCTCAGTGGGGTAAAACGTTGATAGGCGCATAATAAGTGATATGTTAATAAACACAAACAACAAAGACAAACTATGAAAGTATGCAATCAGTTAGTCTCATTTATTTGACATCTGGGTTTGTTACAAAAGGACGTTTACATTATGCACCATGTGACTTGCGTTTGACCAAAAAACGTGTGGACAATTTCAGACCGTGTGTAAACGTTTCTTGTAAGACGTCACTACACTGACACCTGTATTTTGCCGTTCAAACAGTGCATAGTACCTAGATAATAGATTTAAACTAATGTATTTCATATCATTTTTTTTTTATTATTCACATTTTAGTGTGAAATGGATAACAAATGATCATTTTAGGTAAGTTGTACATTTATAAAAATCAGTGTATCAGTTTATGTCTAGGGCAGAGAATCTCTACGGAAAATCCACACATTAAAAAGTCAAACGCGTATGCACGTCGGAGGACGGTTCATTAAAAAAATCCTCTTGCCGTTCGTAGACATGTTTTTAGGTCAGAGAAAACGTAAAGCCACGGCTTCATGTTATAGGAGAGCAAATCCCTGAACTTCTGTGATGCAACAAGCTTTTCTCAGAAATGAGTCTGCAGTCAATAAACAATTTCATCCCTATGTATTTCATACTTTCAGTGACAGTTGCCTTTAATACTTCAAGAAAGTATGATCTAAGTTATCTCAATAAAATATTGAGAACCTGTCTGTGTTGTCAATCTGCCAGATATGGCGCGGTACTTTGTGTGACGTCACACACCGGAAATCAGCGGAAATAAACCGGAGGCGAATACGGATATTGTATCGGTCAACAGGTGATTTTTTAACTGGCGATAAAAAGCACGGAAAGCGATATATCACCAAAAAATTAGTTGCAATGTGTTTATATAGTGTTCAGTAATAAATATAAACAAGAAACAAGAGGTATAAAAGGGCTCCTTTAAATAGATTTCATAGAAATATATCACTAAATTTGTTTTCTTTCAAGTGGTTATGCTTAGTGCATTGCGAAAACTGCCTCTGTTTTTTGTCAGATTTAGTAAGATAGTGGTTGGCCTTTTATTTTTTACAGTTCGCCACTAAGTTTTCCTCTTTGTGCGATGACCAGATAAATTGTGGACCCTATAATGAGTCTACCCGACTCCTCAAAGGACGTTAGCGTCTAATGCTTGTCTTAGATCTTATCTTGTCGTACCCTTAATGGTTTGCTCTCTTTGTTGCTATGGCTTCTGCCAAGTACTTGCTTTGTGGCTTTCTATGCTTTTCATATAAATATGATCATCCATGTGTTATACTGACTATTAATTCTGCCTTGTTTGTTAAAGAATATAACCTGGCGGGGATATCTTTATTTACACTGTCCCGTTTTATTGGGATGACAGTAGGGTAAGAGTGAGGTTTGCTGCACCTAGAACCTGCTTATACCCCCAGATAGCTTTTTTGTCACTGACCGTTCAATCTTCCAAGGCGGTAGGCCTATTGTCAAACCTTTTATGTTTGTGGTGTTATATCTTGTCTTGTATTCATCTTTGTAATTATTGTTTGTTTCTCTGTGCGTGTTTTTGGTTGACTGTTGTCCTTGAATGCTATATTAACTGTTCGACTTTTATATCTACTTTTGTTCAACTAAAACAAATACTGAAAAGGGGATCCCTTGGAAGCAACAAACACAAACAAGAGATAAAAGTAGCAGACTCGGTTTTATTGAGTCTGTTCATGAGAGGTGTTCATGGGAGGTAATGTAAATTGCAACACCTCTCACGCCTCCTAGCATCGATATTCTACTTTAAAGCCACAAAGATCTTGATGATCCCAAAAGACCAGTAAGTAATAACACTACTGATTTGTAGTCGGGGCGACTTTTTACGGCCGCAAAAAAAACTGTTAATGATGTATCAACTGACAAATGTTGTTTCGCATCGAAGATTTTCCGACCAGTCGTTACCGCGAATACTTGTCTCAAAACAGGCGTTACCGTGAATATTTGTCTTAGAACAGACGTTACCGCGAATACTTGTCTCAGAACAGGCGTTACCGCAAATACTTGTCTCAGAACAGGCGTTACCGCGAATACTTGTTCTAGTAAATGTAAATGTACGCCGTGGTTATCGTGACAGTAGAACACCACAAATACTATCTAATATATCACATTTGAAAAGCTACATAGTAGACAGATTCATGCACACTACCACTGGCCTCTTATTCATTAATATACTTGACCACTTTCTTAACTGACCACTTTTTTTTAGCATAGTTCTAAACCTATTCTCAGTGGATACAATAGCAATGTGCCATTGTAATTGTTTCCAGTCTTTATTCAATACCTTTCTTTCTTTTCTTATCTCTTTGTATACACTCGCGAACGCCTTCTTAGCATAAAAACAACTCAGCGACTGGTGAAATTACAGAAGGACGAAGATTCCGAAATTCAATTTCGCCTTATGATAAGTAAAAGGTACGTTTTGCAGTTTGGAATAAATGCATCCACTACTTTCATTTTCACTTTAAAAATGCATCTGAAGCAATTACGAATGTGTTATTTATATTATTTGTGTTAGGAAAGCCTTTGAAAACGTGGTAGGTTTCTGTTAAGTTCAAAATACAATTAATATTTGTATATGAAAACGGCTTTGACCATTGAGAAACAAGCAGTTCCTGATAAGCAAACAGTCAACGGACGCATCGCTACTAAATACACATGTGGCCAAATAATTAAAGACACAACGCTATTAGATGCTCAGCAGTTAAGAAACTTTATTTTGCACACTATACAACAGCTGGTGCCGGCAACTGGACGATGTGATATTGGGCGATTCCATGACCACACTGTTTCAATATGTTAGAATGTAAGGTCAGGTGGGGAACGGTTGTCAATACCAAGTTTGGATCGTTCAGCTGTGCCAGTATTTTCAACTGTAATGACAAAAAGATAATAATTAGTATTATATCCCTACACAAATATACAAAACAGTTGGTTAATAAATACTGATAAAGGTGATCCTTTGAGAGCAACAAACACAAATCAGAGAATAAAGCAGCAGACTCGGTTTTATTGAGTCTGTTCATGAGAAGTAATGAAAGAAGCAACACTTCTCACGCCCCCTAGCACCGGCTTAAGCGGTATTCTACTTTAAACTTGTGATCCGGGAAACACATTCGAGAAACTAAGTAAGCAAGTAAACAGTTTATAAGAATGGGATTGCATGCAACTGCGGCCTTTTTTAATATACTGAAGAGCTATAAAAAAGAATAACGTACAACGAATAATTTCGCTTGGAAAAATCATTAAACATATCTTATTTTGTTTTATCACATATCATGGCTTCTGAGAGTGCAATAAATACAAGACTTATTTCTCATAATACAATGAGGACCGAATCGTTGTGTTTGTATACAGTAAAATATGTAATCCCAATTGTTTGCATGGTATATCATACGATACGTTCAGACACCTTCATGTATCATTATTTGAAATCTTGCTTCATCAAATGTATGTTAACGTTAAATTTGGTTTAAGGTGTCGCATTATTTGTAGGGCGAACGTCATTTATAGCCCCGTAACGTAGCGACGTCATGTAAACAACAAAACGTCATGATTTCTCTTACAAATTGACATCGTATATAAGGTACATGAAAGTGAAACTATCACGTCGTAGGTGTGTTATATGATAAATAGAATCTTACATTCATGACTGTGTATTATTGAGGTAAACTAGTTGGATAAATAGATAGGATATCCTTTTATCCAACTCGTTTATTGAAATCAATAATACACAGTCACTCATGTAAGATCCTCTATTTATACCAAATCTTTGTTGAAATCATTAGTCCTTTAAAAAGATAGTTGGATAATTGTTGTTTTTAACTAATCAAAGAAATGCTGTTTAGAATTCATTCTTACTTCGAGATGCCGCATACCGGCGTCATCATGCACGAGCGTTTGTTCGTCCTGCGTCAACTCGAAAATATAGCACGTGGCTTGTCGTGCTACCATCATCATGTGCTGTTGAAATGTATAATTAATGGAAGTTGAAGTTTAACTTGATATTGAAACATGACGTGAAATTGAAATGAAATGAATCTGTTTGACACATATTTATTACATTTCATATAAATGATCGACTTTCTAGTTAAATTGCCGAATGTTTAAAAAAGAATAAATTCATATTTCAATAAAGAAACAAAAAGCTAAGTTACCGTGTGGTATTCATAAGAAAAGCGGACTGTTTCTGCTTCGCCAGACTCTTGAGCCCTGGTACACTGGTACAAAATAAAGCGTTACATTAGTTATATGGCCTTTTGAAAAAAAAGGTATAGTGTTTTCCGTACGCCTATTAATATGTGCGTCCCTCTGTAAGTACGTCCGCTAACATGTTTGTTCGTCCGTCCACAATTACACATTCCGCATATAACTATATGTACGTAAGTACAGCAAACAACCTCGTGAAACTTGATAGGTTACATAGTTCTTGGTGAGACAAGAACTCTATTGCTTTTGGGGTTAGTAGGTCACGGTCGACCTCATATACATTCATATGGTCATATGCATTCCACATGCTAACTCTGGAATAATAACCTCCACCCTGATGAAACTTCATAGGTGCACGGCATTTAAGCGACGGTAGCTTATTTGCTTTTGGAGTTAGTAGCTCAAAGGTCAAGGGAAACATGGTCTCATATGGGAATACGCTATCTGCGCGATAACTCCGGAAATATAAGACCAGCTCATGAAACGTCATAGGTATATTGCCCTTGGTGAGATCAGGTATCCTATTTATGTTGGGGTCAGTATGGCTAGCATCAAAGTCACATTATGGTTGTTTGGAGCTGCATCAGAAAAGTGAAAGGATACAAAGAAATTCGGGATCACCTTTTCTGCTAACTCATATATTCCCTCGGTTCTTTTGCATGCCCAGAAGATAAACTCCTGATCATGAGACTTCCAGGTTCGGGACCCCTTTGATGAAACATCAGTGGGAGTAATCATACTTGTAATATTGTGTGCCTTATTTTACAAACAGATGCAGTTGTGATTTAACTTGATATAGTTGCTGTTCTGTGTCGACATGTCCTTTACAAACTGTCATAGTGAAGTGAGAGGTTGCTTGTCATTTAAAAGGGAAGTTCATAGATCTTGTAGCGATGAATAAAATTAATAATAGTAAACACATATGTTAAACTGTATAACGTATCATGTGCTTGGACAAATGCCTCTTTACATCATAAATAGAAGATGTCATCTACAATTGTCTTAAAATGCCTAAAGAATAACACATATTCCTACAAACGTACAAGTTATATTTATGTTAATCTAGTTGTTTTTATATAAAAATACATGAAGTAGAATGTGAGAAGGCAAGAAATACAAATCGTAAAATACCTGACGATACAAAACGCACGTTTCAATCAGTACTGACAGAAGAAGGCATGCTCCAGTAAAACGTAGAAGTGTTAACATACTAAAAGAAGAAGAAATATTCCAACAAGAAGTACAAATGATAAAATACCTAAAGAAGAATTTGCTTACAAAAACGAATACATGTTCCAACAAAAAATACAAATGATAAAGTACCTGAAGAAGAATGCATGTTCCAGCAAGAAATACAAGCGATACCACTCCCATTGTCGACATCGTGCTAGTCTTAAAAACTTAAGAAAGCTATAATATTGGCGAATTTGAGAGATATCTGTATTTACTGACGTTGATGAAAGATAAGAACAAAGTTCTATTCCATATATAGACACAAATGCATATTCAACTTTCACCTCTGTCTGAGCTTAATAGTAGTGAAGTTTATAAAGGCATCTTTGTTAAGATAATATTTACGTGTAACTATGTTGTAAATAACGTGTTGTTAACGACATTATTACATTTATAGCAGGTTATTAAACATTCTTGGTATCAAATAAAGAAATTAAGTAGATCTATTCATACTACTGCGTGTTTCCCGAGATATTAAAAGTATCAATTCAATAAAATTTCAGGCTTTGTAGACCCATATTAATTTACCATTAACGTCATTTGAAAACATTTGAACACACACGTTTTGGAAAATTTGAACCAATGTTTCATAATCCGTGTTGTATGTGTGCAAAAAGCCTTCTTAAAAGACATTATGAATCAACAGACCGTAATATGATGAGAAGACCGCAAATGAAATATATTCAGCAAGATCCTGTGTGTCCGATATAAGAAAGGCGTTCGTCATGATTAAACATGCACTTCTGTCGTAGAAATTATCAAATTCTTCTATTAATTTGTTCAAGCAGTATCAATCGTGAACGCTCGGCCAATCCCGTCATTCTTCGGGATCATGCTGCGAATTAGTGTACGAGATGTTGCGAATGCAAGCAGTATCTCTCCAACCGATCCCAAAACGGCAAACGCATTGTAAATGACACAAAGAAGAGTTCTATAAGAAATATTAGAATCTACCACGGTGCAGATAGGGAATTCCAAACCAAGATATAACTGTTTAGATCAGGGTGTTTAAAAAAATAAGATATATATGTAGAGAGGTGGATTTGACCTATCTTTTCGTGCATTGAAACGACAAACGTTGACTTTTCCTCCTTATCTTGTATGCAAGATATAAATCCTGCTATTAATAGATTAACCCTTTCGCCGCCAAATTTCAAATGTCGTCCGCTAAGATTTAAATTCAACCCTTCTGGTAATATTTTCCAAATAAGTGTTATGGAAAATATTCTCACTGAGTGAAGAACAATGTAAGCCCTGATCAGCCTGCATACAGTATACACGTTGATCTGGGCCTACAATGGTCGTAAAACCAATGTTTCGACTGTGGCAGTAAAAGGGTTGAAAGATGTCGTTAGGTGTGGAAACTATTTATTCTTATACTATTCAAGCTTGCGTTTGCTTAGACTAGCAACAGCATGGCAACACTAAAAACAGCACATAAGAAGTAAAAAAAAAAGAAAAAGGTCGTTGGCAATATTGCTCTAAAATAAATGTTATGAGAACCTGACAAAATATAAAGTAGCAATGTCCACAATGCAAAATATAAGATTTCAATGATAATTAACTGCTTTTGAAATATGTAAGGACGTTGAAAGAACCCTGCAATGATTGTTCAATCCGCTTTGTGCATGATCTTGTTCAAGACTAAATGGTGATAAATATTCTGACCAAGTTTGATGAACATCAGCGAGAAAATAAAAACCAATGTCCGCAAGTCAAATTATATGATAGTTTAACAATTCACCAAGGTGCATTACACTGCCAATTAATATTTGATACCAATTTTAGAACTTGTCTCGGACCGCATGATGATATACATTCTGACAAGAGTTTAAACAAATCTGAATCTTAACTGAAAGACGAATTATACTGCAGTAGTGTCCATTACTAATACAAGGGACATTACTCTGCCATAAATTGATCAGTCTGGCATCGAGATACATAAACTGGTAACTATATTCTGAATATCTAAACAATAATGAAATGTTTAGATTTGTCACAAGTCGAATACGTCGGATGTTCAGGGTCAAATTTAAAGTAGGCGGTGTAATTGGGACCTATCAGCATGGTCAATGCCACAATAGGGTGTTCGAAAAAAATCACCATCTTCTTTATCATTAAGGTTAATGTCATACGGTGAGTCAGAAGGTCAATGGGTTTGACAATTTAATGCTCCTTAAAAATGCGGGGGCCTGGCAGGTTATAGGGTAATTTACACCGTTTTAATCTGTCTGTTCATGTATACGTCTATGATTTTTCCACTAGTGGGGTGTTCGTGCTGCATCCATCGATTTGTTAAGCCGTTGTAACAACTAATATTGAACCCCATTGATAGTAGGTCCGGGTCATATTTCAAAGACTTGAAGGCATATGCATTACCTCTTTTTGGACAGACCGTTATATTCTACCCTGCCATACATTGAAACATCAACCCGTTGAAGAGTGACCCGATATGGAACCTGTTCATATCAAACTTAGCATTAACTTGTCTGTTATATCTTTAACTATATCCGCGCTCCTGTTACATTAAAATACATTCGTTTTAAATATGTATCAGATGACTTTTTTTTAGTCTATCAGAAATAATGCCTAATAGTAGAAAAAATATGACAATAATAGAAAGAAATAATGTTGAGACTAGCCGATTCATTTCGTTGGTTTTACTGTCATTTGCATTTAAAATAAATTACTGCGTAATAATCTAATGAATTAAACAAAAGGGAAATCGTCCGGAGACTATGGCGCGTAACTCAAGTTCTACGAGACCCTTTTCATTAAACGGTAACATTTAGGGTTTAAGAGATTCTTTTTTATTTTCTATGACACAATAGGGAGACGGAGTTTTCTTGTTGGTTAGAGATTAGATCTTGGCGGGGATTTCTTTATTTACACTGTCCTGTTTTAATGGGATGACAATAGGGTAAGTGTGAGGTTTGGTGCACCCTAGAACAGGTTTAAACCCCACAGTGGCCTACTTTGCCACTGACTGTTCCAACGCGGTAGCCCTATTGTCAACCCTTTTGTGTTTGTGATGTCGTTTGCATTTAATATTACTTTTGCCTTCTTGTTTGTCTGTTTGCAAGTTTGTTTCTGTGTTTTGTGGTTGACTGTCCTCCTTGAATGCTAATTTCCCTGTCCAATCTTTTTATATTTCTTGAGTGTGTGAGGTTCAAGTTTAACGTTGGTGGTGCTAGTCAGCAGGACTTATCTCCAGCGGCATTTTGACAATGATCTTTCCAAGGCGGTACACCTATTGCCAACGCTTTTATGTTTGTGGTGGCGTATACCTGTATTTAACCTTGTAAGTGTTGTTTGTTTTAATGGCTGTGTTTGATTGACTGTGCTCTGGGAATACTACATTTCTTGATCGAATGTGTCCATATTCACCAAGCTTCTTGGCAAAATCTTAACTTAAAGTTGAAATATAGCGTGTCTTTTGAGCATATATTCTGAAATGTACAATCTGTTCAAATATTACACTTATTGGTTATCCCGTTTTGACACAGTAGCCAATTATACATCATAGCGCACACGCTCCGAGTTTCGCCCTTTTTGAAGACAGGTAAGTGTCACGAGACCTGTGACGTCATTGGTACTAAGCGATTAGCGGCTCCGCATTAAGTCTGCATTGTCTATGTAGGATTACGTTTCATGGTAAAAATTCCGTATGCTTTTGCTTGTTGCAAACGTGTGCATACAAAAGAACAATATAATGATATCAGTTTTTTTCGTGTTCTAAATCAGGTTAATGATTAAGATTCGAAGTATGGGTGGACTGCTGCCGACGAAAATCGCCCGTCTTGTCAAAAAAGTAGGAATCTTCGAAAGACGCGCGAGTTTGTAAAAACATTTTGAGTTGGATTCGTGGGAAGTCCATCCTTTGGTTTCTTTTTCGTTGAATTTGGAGAACAGACGGCCATGCCGATTAAAAAACCCAGCGGTACCAACAATATTACAAAAATGAGAAGTGTCTAACCCCGCCGTCTCCGAGCAAGTTGTATTCGCCGATTCAACCGGCGTAGAGGAGTAAATTAATAAATGAGGTAATATAAAAGTTTTTGTTTTATTATCTTAGCACTTCATCGGGTATACGTATGCTAAATTGTAGAAAGGTATATAGTCTTAAATCTTTATATACACCGTGATTGTTTAGCTGTTGAATTAGAAGCATGCCAAGAACTGACGGCGCTAATATAATGTAGCCGTCTTTTTCAAAAGATTGCTAAAAAAAAAGGTTCAGCATATAAATTGAAATGAATCCGGTGAAAGAAGAACTGTGTCTTTGTTTCAATATATAGTTTGTAGGTTGTTGTTGTTGTTGTTGTTTTTAACTATATACCCTCTTCTGCCAATAATATTATAGATCTATATCTATTTATATATCGCCGTCCGCCTACATATATCGGGCTCTGGATTTTAAAAAAATATGACAAAATACAAGGCAGAAAATTGATAATGTTACTAGCTATAATATTAGTTCAGTAATGTTCTATGGCAAAACAATAACGGCTCTTACTCATGCAATAAGTAATATAAGTGCCTTACAAGATATACTTCTTTTTATATTATGGTAAATTTGATTTGTTGGGCCCGTTGTTTCGATCTCTACATGTACATAATGCATAATATGGTGCTCATAATACATTTGGCTATATTATTTAGATCATAGTACTATGTTTATCTCTTTGTGCGCGATAAACTAGTTTCCCACGCATCATATATCCGTCTTGTGCAGTACGCGCTCGCCGCGGTGGTATTACACCTATAACGGAATTGCAATACATAGGAAATGTGTCATAAAACTATGTTTCCTTAAATGGTGCGTGCTTTTGTCATATACCGACGTATGTACCCTAATTAGGTTGTACTTCAATAGGGCACCGCAATAGTTAATTAGTCGGGGTGTGGTATATTGTTAGTTGGGGGCACGTGGAGAGCGTGTCATACTGCAAATCTAAATCTAATACGTGCCACTCCTCGAGTGTTTTGGTCACCAGGTGGCGGGCACTTATGGTATATATATACTCCCTGGTACTATAGAAATTAGATGCTGTCATTTATTTATGTTGTTATTTTTTTATTTATTTTTTTTATCAATTATGTGAAAAATAAACACGTACTAAATATATTTGTTCAATGTCTACATTTCGGCAAAAGTAAAGTTCTTATTATCTGACGCTCGTATTAATGTACAAGTATTAGACCATGTCCATGCATTCGGAATATACTGCATTTCAATGATTTCAGATTACATTGTTAATAGGGGATTTATAGGGGATGAAAAACCCCTTAAAGGGACACTGTCCGTAACTTTTAGCTTATAAAACACCCAATAATTATGTTCGCAAACATTATACACTAAATATTATTCAATATTTACTAATTAAAAGCAAGATTGTTTAACGGAATTCAATCGCGGTACCAAAAAAATCAAATCCACTTCGTGGGTTTGAACTCGCAGCCCGTGAGCGTAAAGTTGTCGGAACTCGCTCCCGACTGAGCTAAGCGGGCTATACATATTACGCAATACATACTATGGTGAAAACCTAGTGCGCTATAGAAGTCACGTGAACGCATAAAAGGTAAATATTGTGGGTCCCACTTTACTTACATTTAATAATTAAAACTTCTTTTTTTTCAAACTCACAAATGTATTCCTACATACTTCTTAGTGTCTATCCTCGTGTTTATATGTATACATTTCAATGAATAAATGTCAGACAGTTATTTGGTTATGCTCAATATCTGCTTATTAACGGACAGTGTCCCTTTAACGGTATCAATTTTGTCCACATACTACGAGTTTGAAAAAAAATATCCCTTTGGTTTCCGATTTCGGCCAAGAATATGGGAGTCGAGCTTACGGAATGGGAAACCAGTAGTTACTTCCGCTGATAGGCATGGTAATTTCATTTCGGGCCTCTTCGGCGATGTCCCTTGTCTGGGTGCCATTCGCAACATCTTGCTATCACCGAAGAATGACGGAATTGGCCGACTATATAATAATTCTCTTCACGCAATAATAAGTAATTATAAACAATTTGATTAAACATGGACTGATTAAATATTAATTTAAGGAGTATTTTGGATCTTTGATTTAGAATACTATAAACCAATGACTGAAAATCTTAATCGGGCTCCAGTTTCCAGAATTTCCATGAATAATGTTGATATTGACAATACATGTAATGTATATATATTATTAGAATTTGATCCTTTTTTCCCCACCACTAAGTAAGAATTTAATACGAAGTTTATAATAAAAAAAGAGCTGTCGGAGAACAGTGCAGCTCCACTATTCGATTTTCCAAACAATAATAAATTATATAGCCAGTATATACCATCAGAAAAAAGGCTGTGAAATTTTATTTTTTATCAGTTTTAATTCAAAAATGCTGTCATTTTAAAGAAAGGCAACTCGGGGAGGGAGGGGATGAGAATCTAGCAATTTGTTTAATTGTGACTCATTTCAGTTTTCTTTTTATCGATATTACATCTCTGTATCTGAATTAAATCTAAATTGTTTTATATGTAAATGATTGCGTTCAAATTTAAATGTTAATATCCAAATAATCCAAAATGCAGAGATATGTAAAAAAACTAAACAAATAATAATATTCGACTGGTGGTGATGATGGGGTGGGGGGATGGTTGGTGGATGGGGGTGGGGATGGGGATGGGGCGGGAGCACATCATTGATATAGATGTAGATTTGATAAAACAAAACAACAGTATGTTGGGATATCTTTGAGAACCTGACCATTCCACCTACTTCCACGCACCATCGCAACATCTCGACTGATTCTGAATTTATCTGAAATTGCCAATGTTGTACGAATGGTCCGTACTGAACACATGCACGTGAATCTCGTAGTGTGTTAAAATACACGTTTAATACTTTTTTGAATTTGTTCGTATTGGCGAGTTACAGTTACATAGAATAATAAAAAAAACTGCATAGGAGTCATTTTATGGGGCTAGTGAATTTCAGTATTTGTTTACATATAAATGAGGATCCGATTAGTGCATTATCCTCAATTATAGAGTTTTAAATTTTAAGTTTATTACTCAAACTGGATAAATCCCCATTTAGGCCGTGCCTTTTTCATATTAAACTTAATAAAATATTGTTATGCGTTTCGGTGATTTCCAGCTTTTAGTAGACTATTTGTGTTATTTTCAAAAAACCTGGGTTACCGATTATAAAAGTTGAGTAGTGTATATGTACTAAGATATGCGGTGTTGCCGATGACTTACTGTCAGAATTTCGATCAAAACTGTTTCATACACACTATACTGTTTTTGCGTGCTTTCCCTATGTACCACTGTTGTTGTTTTTTGTTCCCAATGACGTCATTTCTGGTTATACGAGGAAGAGTTTTCCCCCTTAGATTTTTAGAACGCCTGTTCGCCTTTTCGATTTTTATCTTTAAAATACATATTTTCACTAAATATACATCAATAGCATAGTAAACATCGTATTTATAATGGTATTTAATAATTAAAAACATATCAACAGCGGATTTGTTGATTTAGGACAATGTCTATCTTTAAGTAAAATTTTATCATTTTTAAAACACCTTTTTATATCGATATAAGACGTTTTCTTAATATTGTTAATAAGGTTATGGATATATAAAACCGTCAGCTAGATATTTATCTTAATTAGACTGTTTGTAATGTCCCTAAGAGGTTAATAAGTAGTATTTAAAAATATGTGAAAATCTTAAATCTTGACTTAAGTAATTTTTTCCACGTAAGTTGCTTTATGAATAGGGGCGCTGGTATACATATTTGGTATGAACTTGAAACTAATGTATGGAGAGGGAAGATGGTTATTGCTTTTCGGGTCAAGTTTTAGTTGGCATGGCTCTGCAGTTTCGCTGTTTAAGTGCCCCGTGTGGTTGCCGGGGGCCCCGTTTGGTCACGGGGCAAAGACTACGGTCACTGCAGAACCCTTTGGAGGGGTAGGCAGAGGGGTAGAATCCCCCCAAATTCATGTTCATTTTATCATTTTCTGTTCATGTTCATTAAAGGTCTTCATCGTGATCCCTGCATTGTTTCAGGTGCTATCTCGCTCGCATCAAAAGAGCAGTGGCAGAAAAAGAATAACGTGGCTCCAGCGTAAATGGAGTTTCTACGATAGAATTTGCAGCAACTCTGCAGTTCAGGGTGAGAAGGTTCTAGGCCCATTTTTCATATTTTATCTCGATGTACATGGAAGATGAGCCTGGCATGTTCATGCCTTTTAGGCGCCATATAACCTTTTCATGTGTTGGTGCGCCTTAAAACCCCAATTCAATTCGCTGTTTAAGTATTCTTTAGGCGTTAAACATTGTGCGTGGTGCGTTATATAGAATCAAAGAGTGTATTATACGTGAATGGCTATTATGTATTTACATAAAATTAAAACAATGGCATACAATTGTCTAAATAATCTGCTTTATTTTGTTTTGTTAGTGTACAAGGTAATACGCCGACACTGAAGCATGGTTATGGGAGGTACAACTTTTGACGACAGATGGCGCGAGAATCACCGAGGGCACAACGGTGTAGTAGGCATCGTCAATCTCCGTCACAACACGAACCTAAAATATAAATAATATAGAAAATCTAGAGTACGAATTAAAATCAAAACGTCTGAGAGCAAAGTAAGTATTATAATTGAATAATATAGCGAAGGCAGGTTAGAGGAATGTCAATTTGTTTATGTGAAAACGTCAGGTGATAGTAGAATAAAAACTTACCCCGGTATAATACATTGATATAGATTATGTAGAGCAGGGCACTTCCATTTACATTTATCAACTGTATATATGTGTACGTTAATAAGCCATTGTGGTATATACATGCCAGTGAAACAGTGGATGATGGGATTGAAAAAGATATATTTTGTCCAGTGTTTTATGTTCATTGCGGTGGAAATATAAACAACGAGAAACAAGGCTTTGTATATAGGATAGTTGTAACAGATTTTATTTCATCGAAAAGTGAGCAAACGTTATATTTTCACGAATGCAAGGCATGAGTGACAATACTGAAGTTTGCATGAGTGAAAATATTGAAGTTTGATCACTTCAAAAAGTTTAATGACTTCAAGATGAAATAAAATCTGTTATTCACCATAAAACAACAATGTTCTGTTTATTTCATGCCATATAATCAAAGTGTATGCAGAACAAATATTTTTTCGGCGATGTCATTGGCTCAGTATGATACAATTGTTAGTTTTAATTCAACCTAACTTCTAAAATAGTTTACCGATTTCAATAAACTACAACTCATTTTCTTCCAATCCAATACTATAACTTTCATACCATCTTTAAAAAGTTTTTGAAAATTTGTCAAATATGTTAAGAATTGTCAGTTTGCCGGTGTTTTTTATGTTAAGAATTGTCAGTTTGCCGGTGTGTTTTTTTCAAAAACTACGTTTCATATTCTTAGTATCATTTCCAAGCTAATGAAACCGTTATTTTAAAAAAAAAATTAACTTTAAAAAAAAATGTTTCGGAAAACTATATTTCACACGTATGAAGTGCCATTTTTTTAATCTGATAAAATCTACTATTGCATAGCTAAGAATAAAATAAAGTTATTATCGTGAGAAAACTCCAATATTTCCATTTATATTATGCTGTAAACTTTAAAGTTTCTAACAATAAATCATTAGATATTCACTCAAAACAGAAAAATAACTGCTCTATAAGTAAGAAGGGTGTCTGAATAAGTTGCTGACTTTCTCCCCGATGTATGATACTGGTTCTACCCACATATATACATGTATAATATATACTCATACATTAGAATGGTTGCAGATACTTTGGGGAAAATACATATACGTATACAATAGTTTACCTCAATAGCCCTTAGTCCCGCGTCGGTATGTACGGAGCTCATTTCGTCTGCTGTGATTTGCCAGATATAGCATTTGTTAGATGATGACCGCACTAATAGCAAATGCTGAAAACAAATGTATTAAACATGTATTTAAAGGGAATGTAGCGACAAAGCCAAATCTTTATTAATAAGAGTTCTGACAAACTTGAATAAGGGTGAAATAATTATCAAAATCGGTTGATAAACAAAGAAGATATGATCATTTGAAGTTTCTGTTGAAACAGATATGGAAGCGGCCATTTTGAGAGCTATGACATCACGGTTCTAAATGTCTATATATGGAATATTTATAAATTGAAAATTTACACATTTATAGGGAAAAATGACAGCAATTGCATGAAAAATATGTAATACTTAATGGCAATAATGCTTTATATGACCAGAATTTTTTTTGGCATTCATTTGCAATGATTTTCTTCTTTTTAAACGATATTTATCAATATTCCATAAATGGTAATATGGAACTATGACGTCATAGTTCTAAAATGGCGGCTCCCATGTCCGTTTTAGAACAACCTTTAAATGGTCATATCTTTTTTGTTTATCATCCGATTTTGAAAATTCTTTCACCTTTTTACAAGTTTTTCAGAACTCTCAATAATAGAGCTTGTTTGGCTGTGTCGCTACATTCTCTTTAAAGTTTTCCGAAAAGAAAAAGCACTTGACAGATGTTGTCGATTTATACTGCCAAAACGATCAGAGATTTCTTATTTGATAATGCATCTTGTGCCCGAAAGTCATAAATTCGTGTTAAACAATCCTGCAAATATCAAGCAGTTTTAATTTGTATGTATATTAAGAAGTTTATATTTTCAGTTTGGTTTCATTTATTTGTTCTCCTACTTTGTCTTTGTAGGGCCTTGTATTGTTTAAAACAAAAACAGCACAACACAATACAGTATCCAAACTGGGGCTTGTAAGCGTGACCTAAAGGGCGTGACCTCAATGGTTTATTTTCTTGTTGCTCTGGCTTCTGCCAAGTCAATGAGTACCCTTTTGTGGCTTTCTAGGCTAATGTTTTTGGGATTTATATATACATGAGCATCTTTGTGTTTTACTTATATTGCCTATTAATGCTGCCTTGTTGGTTAGAGAATAGTTCATGACGGGGATTTCTTTATTTACACTGTCCCGTTTGATTGGGTTGACAGTAGGGTAAGTGTGAGGTTTGGTGCACCTTAGAACCTGGTTTAAACACCCAGCGGCCTTTTTTGCCACTGACCGTTCTAAGGTTGTAGACCTATTGTCAACCCTTTTGTGTTTGTGATGTCTTATTTGGCCTTTTAGTTATCTTTAAATTCGTTCTTTGTTTCTGTGTGTGTTTGTGGTTGACTGTCGTCCTTGAATGCTGCTTTTCCTGTTCGATTTTTATATCTATATTTGAACAGTTGGTAATGGTATTGAAATTATGTTTGAGCTTCATTGCAATCAACCACTAGGTCTATTAGGAGTGTAGCACACCCGATTATGTTCATGGAATTTCAAAGTTCAAGGGAACTCCAGCGTAGAAGGACATCTGGATACGCTTATAACAATAAAGGCAAAATGGACTTTTAAGGGCCAGCATGTGTACATTCATACAATATTATGCTTAAAGTGATAACCTAGGTAGCTTTATGTTCAAAAGGGTCATTATTTTTTCGTTTTATTTTCAACGGGATCAGCAACCTTGACTGTATGGTCACAAGGGTCGAACATGGAATTATGTTCAAATATGTTTAACATGCTTTATTTTCAATATGCTTAAATGTTCAGCTGGCAAACATACAAACCTGTACGCACTCTAAGGTTCAATTCAACACTCAGTTACCCCCAGTGGCCTTTGTTGAAACTGACCGTTCCAAGGCGGTAGCCCTATTGTCAACACGTTTGTATTTGTGATGTTGTTTGCATTTTTTATTACCTTTGCGTGTTTGTTTTTGTATTTTGTGGTTGTCTGTCGTCCTTGAATGCTGCTTTCCCTGTCCGATATTTGTATCGTTCTTTCAAAGAACCGGAAGAAAGGGAATATGAATGCATGTTCAAACAGACGGTATAGTTATCACTTATAACTACGATGTACGACGAATTTCCAATTGACTATGTTTAAAAGTAGTATATAAGACCAATGAAGAAATAATTTCAAATATGGGTCTTACCGTAATGCCGTCGTATGTG
The DNA here is from genome assembly GCA_037043455.1 of Cyrtodaria siliqua. NCBI lineage: Eukaryota > Metazoa > Mollusca > Bivalvia > Adapedonta > Hiatellidae > Cyrtodaria > Cyrtodaria siliqua. The sequence goes on along the minus strand of JAWPHD010003256.1, from coordinate 134,153 downwards.
AATGAGAAACTGTCCTTTTCAACATGTACATGATGGGTAGCGTTCTGAAAAAACACAACCAGAGAATCAAGGGGAATTCATTCTTAAGCATACGTTACATGTGAAAGTAAGGAGGAACAAAACAAGTATCCCAAATTATAAAACAGAATATAACAAAATCTCAATAAAGGGTAAAACTGAAAAAAAGTGATTTTTTAAAATCAAGGTAAATAATTACTATAAGTACGATATGACGGCATCCCTTAGTTTAATAATATTTTATTGCAGATATGTTACAATACATCAATTCAACATCACAATATTCATAGAAACATATGCAAATGGATTGAACTACAAGTTATTACAACATTAGTTACAGTTCTCTCCATTGTGGCTGAAAAAGTGTATATGATTATCGGTTTGAAATTGTAACAATATATTTAAATATAAATTTGATACAGAAAAACGCAGAAAAAAATTTTATATAATAAAATAATAATAAAAAAAAATAATCCAAAAATGTAAACTCTGCCGTGCCATTCTACCCCCACGCAATCTCCATCGAAATAACACCACCACAATATCCCCGTTCAGGCTGATAGAAACATAGCGACAGTAGATATAGACAAAATAAAACGTTATATTGATACAAAGTTAAGGATTTTGGAATCGTTTAGTGTTTTTAATATAGTTTTGCACTTGAGTAAATAGAATATGATTTTCCTCGTCTTTTAGTTGGTCGATGCCGTATAAAAGTTTGTGAGTACTTAAAGGATGAAATATACGAGTGTCTAAAAATAATTGCCGTCTTTCATTTCTGAAATTTACACATCTAAACAAATAATGCTCAACATCTTCAAAACCATTACCACATATACAATTAGGATTATCCCTCAAATGATTAAGAAAGAGATCAGCATTTAAATTGCTGCAGTTGTTTCGCAAACGCGCATGTAGAACTGAAAGGTATTTATCACCCAGTATGTAGTATTGGGGTACTATCGGTGGTTTAAAGTAATTGTTAAGCCTAGTTTTAAAACTCGAAAGGGATGGTGCTTCGCGAATATTGATATCAAGTTCATTCCAAACTTTTAGAGATGACGGTAAGACTGATCTCGAAAACAGTTCTGTTCTTCTAGGTAAAGTAACGTGGACGCGACACATTTTCTAGTCATCTTGTATATTAATAAAACGTTTTTTCGGTATTTCAAATATTATGCAAGATAATAATTGGACATGAGAAATATTCTTTATAAAACAAAATGAGACGGCATGAGACGGCATGTGTTGAAGCGAATACATTTTATTTTGTACACAGAATATCATGGACAACGTTAGCTGTACAAGAATCATCATGGTCCCTCAGAAATGATATCTGTGACAATCATATGTACGTACAGCAACCCGTAGAGCTATGATTTTCAAACAGCTAAAACATATGGGTCGGAAAACTTATCAAACAAATGTATTTGAAAATAAAACATCAATATTTATATTAACACTATGATGTTGCAATCGGAACTGCCTCGTCGGATTCCGTCACTCGGGAAATTGGCGAAGAGTTCCGATCGTATGATGTTGATAACAATAATAAAGTAAAGTTTACCTGTGCAAGCGTACCCGCCACAAGAGCAAGGATACAGACAAGACCCAGTGTGCAGTTCATAGTTAAGATGTCTGTCGGAAGAAGTGAAAAGCAGAAAGGCCAACGTGTGTTTATCGTACTTCGTGTTTATCGTACTTCGGTTTCTCCATAAATGGAAACCCTATTAAAGGGGCACTTTCTCTATACATCTGCCCTAAAGCATCACGACGAACCCCCTGTGATAATCATAGCTCTTATGGTGTATTCATAACTTCCACATGAAATCATCAAAACTTTTGCGTTTTTAGAAAAAAAATACATCTATGAACATGTGTAGAATGGGGGCTACGCCACCGAGAACGATCACTAAAGAAGGTGAATACATATGGCCGATGAGATCGCTAGAAACTGTATAACTTGCACAACGTATTTTTCAATAGTATCTTTTTTCGTAACCGTCATATTTATTCGATTGAACGATGTGGTTCTGTGAACCATATTCTGTATTAGATGATACAAAAATGGAGGTATTATACTGTATGGATAAAGAGTTAGTTGATTAATACAACTGTTAATATGTAAATATCACATCCTCTTGAGGGTGCCAGTGGATATTATCAACCCGAGAATGTAATGTCGACCGAGGCAATAGCTATCGACGCGGTCGACATTGTCATTTCGAGGGCTGATAATATCCACTGGCACCCTCAAGAGGATGTGATATTTATTTCATTATACCGAACACATACTCCTAATATACTAATATACTCAATAATGAAGAAGAAAAAATTGTTGTTAAAAAAATCTATTTTTAGAACTGAACTTTTCAAAAAGCTAGCTGGCTGATATTTTGCGCTATCACCCGCTATGATGCGTTGAGGGTGATAGCACGAAATATCAACCCGGCAGGGTATGGGGATTTTACATGGAGTGTTTACAGTGAGGTATAATAACATGTGATGGGATGACTCCCCCGTAATACAAGGGTGGGGATAACAAACAGAAAAAGGTAATGACAAATGACAATCATTATTTGCAAAGCTGCTGAATATATTAGAAATGGTAAAGACCTGTTAACTGTTTTTTAAAGTGTGAACTTAAACTTTGATATGTGTATGAATCTATTTCGACGAAATGGTGTTCTTTGAATAACAAGAAATCCGCAGATTCATATGTCTCGCCTAACGGGGGTGGGACTTAAAAGTAAAATATAAATGTTGCTTAAATGAAAGTTTGTAAACGTTTTAATAACTAAAAACAATGGAGTTTACCGTTTGCTGAGATGACATTTAAGTACATTTGTTTAAAAACAAAAATCCATTCCATAAAAAAAATAAAAAAATAAAAAACAAAAAAAGCTCCAAAAAGTAGGTCAAGGTCATAGATGAAATCCATGAGTCCAAAAAGATGCACTACCCAAGACACAACTTTGTCAAAATAGAAGTCTTGTTTTTCCAAAGATTAAGCTATAAATTAGGTTTAACGCATCTAGTGCACAATTATAGTTCATGAGAAAATGATGTAAATGTAACAATTAAAGTTATCTGCCCTTTGCTTGGAGGGTGAAGGTCACATCCACATTTGCTTTTTGGCACGTTGTGATGTACTACCCAAGAATGAAGTTTGAAAGGTCTAATGCATAAAGTTTTTGAGAAAGTGACCTAAACGCAATGTTGAAGGTTAACAATATTAAGTTATCTGTCCCTTGCTTGGAGGGTCAAGGTCACATCCACATTTGCTTCGTCAAGATGCAATGTACCATGCAAGATTCAACTATAAGCAAAGTTTGAAAGGTCTAGTGGATACAGTTTTTGAGAAATTGACCTAAAATGCAAAATTTGAAGGTAAACATAATTAAGTTATCTACCCTTTGCTTGGAGGGTCAAGGTCACTTCCACATTTGCAATGTACCACCCAGGATACAACTATATAAGTAAAGTTTGAAAGGTCCAGTGCAAACAGTTTGTGAGAAAATGACCTAAAAGCAAAACTTGAATGTTGACGCCAGAAAAGCAACACCTTTGTCTCATTTTTTCTTCGAAAAGGCGAGACAAAAATGAGATAAACATATGTTTAAGAGGTGACACGATTACTTGAAAATCCAGATGTTATAATATGTTTAGTTGATTTCAGTACAACACTACTTTTCAGATTATGACAGCTAGTCTGTATGGAAGTGCAGCACTAACAACCCAGGATTCATACTAAGCTGTATGATTTAAAGTACATGTTCATTGCAATGTTTCTGACAAGACAAATATAGCTTGTATTGACGAATGATATACACTCAAGTGATATGAAAACGCAACACGGGAATTTCCGCTATATATTGTATGTACAATATGCTGCTTTCAATCGAATTGTACATGGCTACGTAAGACCTTTCCTTTTGGAAAAAATACTAAAACAACAAATAATACAGCAAATAGTATTCCTTCAATGTTTCATTATTCACAGAGTACGCGTTTGTCTCAATCATGTGAGCAAACTTAGGATGCAACATTTTGCAAACTATTTACGTTAAATACAGTACTGAACTAGCTCAATGTTTCAAAGAGCTACTTCAACATTTATGAAGTTCTTGTTACAAAGTGTAGTGTGATTAAAACATTTACAGCATCACAGTTGTGTCCTTTCTCTAGTTAACTGCAACTTTCTTTTTAAAAAACATCTTGGGATTTCTTTGGAATATTATGTGCAATTAAGTGTGCAGTATATACAATATATAGCGGAAATTCCCGTGTTGCGTTTTCATATCACTTGAGTGTAGAATTATTCGTTATGGTGGCCCTTTAACAGCCATCACCTTATCTCATAAGACCACACTCTCTTATCTTCTACTGATCGTGCCATCGTCTCATTATAGCCACAATAGATTAGTATAGTGTCATTATATAGGGGTTACAAGACAGTCCACTGTACGCTGTTGTTTCAATTATAAACTTCTTAAATAACAGACAACTTTTAAGATATAACAGCACCTAATATAGTAACATTAGATTCATTTAAAAGTAATACCATACAGAATAAATTTTGACAAATAGAGAATAAGAATGGAAATAAAATGAATTGGGTTTTACGGTGCACCAACATAAAAAGATTATATGGTGCCAACAGGAATAAATATTCTAGGCCCACCCTCCATTTACATCGAGATAAAACCTTCTCACCTGCAGAACTGCAGTGTTGCTGCAAACTTCTGTTGTATTAAAGCACTCCACTTTTCGGTGGATCCATGATCATTGTTTTCTGCCACCTCCAATAGCTCCTGAAACAATACAGGGGTGATGATGATGATGATGATGATCTTTAATGAACATGACAAAAAAAAATATTTAGGGGGATATTATTTGGATAAGCAGTGGCGCTGTTCTTGCAGGGGAACCACATGGGGCAAATGGAAATCAAACATCGATATCTTATAGTTAATATACGTGATAAAATGCATGATAAATCACTGTAAAGACTTTTAACAGTGATGCAATACAAAACTAGAAGTGTGTTCCATGGAACACTTGTGTCGCCTGTCGTGTGTTTATGTCACCAAGTAACAATATGACTATAAAGTTTGAAGATACAGGATGCAATCCTTCATGAATTATGGAGCAGTTTTTGTTAATGTTCATGAAAAGGGGCATAAATCTGCATTAAATAATTGATACGCAAGAACTGTATAAAGTTTCATGACCATAGGCCAATATTTTGCCAAGTTATGAGCTAGGTTAGTGGTTGGACACTTATAAGAACATTCCTTCGGTAAAGACGAATTTGTGTGTGAAGTTTCATGAACATAGGTCACACACTTTTCAAGTCATGGCCAGTTATGAGCTTGGTTGTGTTGCAGGTTTAAAAAGGTGCATAACTCTGCTGAAATGAAAGTCAGAGTTATTGGACAGGTGTAATGACATTCCTCCAGTTTGGATGAATATGTGTGTGAAGTTGCATGAACATAGGTCACACTTTTCAAGTTATGACCAGTTATGAGCTCGGTTAGGTTGCAGGTTAAACAAGAGGTCACTGACCTTGAAGCTCTACTGGGAGGTTCTGATAGGTAGATAAGCATACCTGTGAAGTTTCATGAAAAAATCTGTCAAGTTGTTTCAGAGTAGTCATTACAAGTTTTTATATATAACTCTATGTAAACAAAGATGGCCACTGGCAGCCATGTTTATTGTCGAATTAAAATGATTTTCGATAAAGATCAAAATCATGTCATGCTGATCATTTTAGAAAAAGTCCCATATCAATATCTCTTACAGTTTTCAAGTAGTCGTTACAAACTTGTCTTTTAAAATTCTATTTTTAGCCGTGGCGGCCGTCTTGAATGTCTGGCCGACCTTAAATTTTGTTAGGATCAACTAGACACCAAGAGCAACAATCCTGCGAAGTTTCATGAAAATGTGTCAAGTAGTTTCAGAGGAGTAGTCGCTACAAGTTTTTACTATATAACTCTATGTAAACAAAGATGGCTGCTGGCATCCATATTTAATGTCGAACCAAAATGATTTTCGACATGGACCAACATCATGTCATGCTGATCATTTCAGAAAGTGTCCCATATGAATATCGCTTATTGTTTTCAAGAAGTAGTCGCTAAAAACTTATTTTTAGCTGTGGTGGCCATCTTGAATTTCCGGCCGATCGGAAATTTTGCTAGGATCTACTAGATATCAAGAGCAATATTTCAGTGAAGTTTCTGGAAAATCTGTCAAGTAGTTTCAGAGGAGTAGTTGCTACAAGTGTTTACTACATAACAACATGTAAACAAAGAAACAAAGATGGCTGCTGGCAGCCATGTTAAATGTCGAATCAAAAGATTTTCGACAAGGACCAACATCATGCCATGCTGATCATTTTAGAAAAAGTCCCATATCAATATCACTTACAGGTTTCCAGAAGTAGTCGCTAAAATCTTGTTTTTTTTAATTCTATTTTTAGCTGTGGCGGCCATCTTGAATTTCCGTCCGACCTGAAATTTTGCTAGGATCTACTAGATATCAAGAGCAATATTTGAGTGAAGTTTCATGAAAATCCGTCAAGTAGTTTCAGAGGAGTAGTTGCTACAAGTTTTTACTACATAACTATATGTAAACAAAGATGGCTGCTGGCAGCCATTTTTAATGTCGAATCAAAATGATTTTCGTCAAGGACCAACGTCATGTCATGCTGATCATTTTAGAAAAAAGTCCCATATAATTAAAACCTATAATTTTCAAGAAGTAGTTGCCACAAACATGTTTTTTAAAAATCTATTTTTAGCCGTGTCGGCCATCTTGAATTTCCGGCCTATCAATATCACTTATAGTTTTCAAGAAGTAGTCGCTACAAACTTGTTTTTTAAAAACCTATTTTTAGCTTTGGCTGGATTTCACATCAACATGACTTTTGCTAGGAACAACTAGACTTCATGGGCAACATTTCTGTAAAGTTTCATGAAAATCCATCCAGTAATTTCAGAGGAGTAGTAGCTACAAAAAAACGTTTATGACGGACAGTAGAGCTAAAAAGGGGCACAACTCTGCTGAAATGAAAGTCAACATTATTGGACATGTGTAACGACATTCCTTCAGCTAAGATGAATATGTGTGTGAAGTTTCATGAACATAGGTTACACTTTTCAAGTTGTGGCCAGTTATGAGCTTGGTTAAGTTGCAGGTTAAAAAAGGGACAAAACTCTGCTCAAATGAAAGTCAGAGTTATTGGACATGTGTAACGACATTCCTTCAGTTAAGATGAATGTGTGTGTGTGTGAAGTTTCATGAACATAGGTCAAATACTTTTCAAGTTATAGTCATTTATGACCTTGGTTAGCTTGCAGGTTAAAGTTTTATGAAAAAGGGAAACGAAAGTCAGCGTTATTGGTCATGGGTAACAATATTATGTGTGGTAAAATGAATACATGTGTGAAGTTTTATGAACATAGGTCAAATACTTAATGAGTCTGGTTAGGTGCAGTGTTATTGGACATGTGTAACAGCATTCCTTAGGTTAAGATGATGTGTGTGAAGTTTCATGAACAAATGTCAAATACTTTTCTTCAAGTTATGGCCAAGGCGATGTTGCAGGTTAAAGTGGGACGGACGACGGACGACGACGACGAACAAAGTGATCCCTTAGTGTCTGCCATGCTACGCAGGCGACGAAATAAATCCCTAAGCTCCCAAAAGTGATAAAAAATATAAATCACTATACACAATCTTCTGTTCCTTAAATATAAGCCGAACAGGGAGGTAGGTAATCACGGTTTGTATAAGACAGAATGCAATTTATTGCACCTCACACAAAATTCTAGGCATCTCATTGGTTGAGTGCGGTCAAGTGGTGACCCCCTATTTTTCTATAGTGGGTCGGTAGATTTCATAGATGGTCACTAAAACAATAAGGACTATAATCCGATTCAAAGAAAATAGTTGTTTAAGGTGTAAGTAACAAACATAGTAAGTAAATTAATGTTTTTAAACTGTAGTCTGCCGGTCGTGAGGTCAACACGTCAACGTGATGACGTCAAATTGCGCGAATGTGAATTGAAATGGGTTTTACGGTGCACCTACACATGAAAGGTTATATGGTGCCTAACAGGAACTAGAAATTGTTATTGTCCATGGGACAAAAACGTATGGCTCCCCCACTCGCCCGAACAGACATAATTGACGACTCTAGGTCCAACTGTTCTTTATTGATCTGAGATCGTTTTGATATTCAATATCCCTGTGACTGTATCTACTATCTGTATCAGTAAGGCCACATAAAAAAATATGTGTGGTTCAAGTAACCCGACCGACCCTATTTTTTTAAAGGGCCGACCCTAAAACTTCTTATGCAAAAAATTTAAAAAAAAATCAAAAATCAAAATCAAAAAAAATTAATAAAAAAAAAATTAAACAAAAAATTAAAATTAAAAAATATTTAAAAAAAATCAAAAAAATAAAAATAAAAATAAAAAAAAAAATAAAATAAAAAAAAATAAAAAATCAATAATGTCATCTTCTGGTCATGACCAACCATCCTTCCAAGTTTGAGGACCCTAGGTCCAACCATTCTCTAGTTATTGATCGGACATAGTTTCACCGCAACCTTGACCTTTGACCTAGTGACCCCAAAATCAATAGGGTCATCTACTGGTCATGACCAACCATCCTTCCAAGTTTGAGGACCCTAGGTCCAACCATTCTCTAGTTATTGATTGGACATCGTTTCACCGCAACCTTGACCTTTGACCCCAAAATCAATAGGGTCATCTACTTGTCATGACCAACCATCCTTCCAAGTTTGAGGACCCTAGGTCCAAACGTTCTCTAGTTATTGATCGGACATCGTATTAATAGTCAAGGTCACCACGACCTTGACCTTTGACCTAGTGACCCCTCTACTTGTCATGACTAACCGTCGTTCCAAGTTTGAGGACCCTAGGTCCAACCGTTCTCTAGATATTGATCGGACATCGTTTTGATAGTCAAGGTCACCGCGACCTTGACCTTTGACCTAGTGACCCCAAAATCAATAGGGGTCATATACTTGTCATGACCAACCATCCTTCCAAGTTTGAGGACCGTAGGTCCAACAATTCTCTAGTTATTGATCGGACATCGTTTGTGACACAGACAGACCTACGGCCTTGACCTTTGACCTAGTGACCCCAAAATCAATAGGGGTCATCTACTTGTCATGACCAACCATCCTTCCAAGTTTGAGGACCGTAGGTCCAACCGTTCTCTAGTTATTGATCGGACATCGTTTGTGACACAGACAGACCTACGGCCTTGACCTTTGACCTAGTGACCCCAAAATCAATAGGGGTCATCTACTTGTCATGACCAACCATCCTTCCAAGTTTGAGGATCCTAGGTCCAACCATTCTCTAGTTATTGATCGGACATCGTTTTGATAGTCAATGTCACCGCAACCTTGACCTTTGACCTAGTGACCCCAAAATCAATAGGGGTCATCTACTTGTCATGACCAACCATCCTTCCAAGTTTGAGGACCCTAGGTCCAACCATTTTCTAGTTATTGATCGGACATCGTTTTGATAGTCAATGTCACCGCAACCTTGACCTTTGACCTAGTGACCCCAAAATCAATAGGGGTCATCTACTTGTCATGACCAACCATCCTTCCAAGTTTGAGGACCCTAGGTCCAACCATTCTCTAGTTATTGATCGGACATCGTTTTGATAGTCAATGTCACCGCAACATTGACCTTTGACCTAGTGACCCCAAAATCAATAGGGGTCATCTACTTGTCATGACCAACCATCCTTCCAAGTTTGAGGACTCTAGGTCCAACCATTCTCTAGTTATTGATCGGACATCGTTTGTGACACAGACCTACAGACAGACAGACCTACAGACAGACAGACAGAAAGCACAAAATCAATATGGCTCCCCTACCACACTTTGTGTGGGGGAGCCATAATGAACATGCCAGGCTCATCCTCCATTTACATCAAGATAAAATATGTAGAATGGGCCTAGAACCTTCTAACCTGCAGAACTGCAGAGTTGCTTCAAATTCTTCATTCACGATGAAGCCACGTGTCCAATTTGCATAGTCGGTGTCATGATATATAGGGGTCTCGGCTATTGCCTCTCCCCCCTATAAATCTTACTGACCCCGTATATTTCTGAAGTGGGTCAGTAACAAACCCAATAACTAATAATAGGAGAGGTTAACAACTGGAATACAAATAATGGGGTGATTTAATTGGATATAATAAATACTAATATGCCAATGAATGGTGTTCTTTATTTTTTCTTTGTAAGACAATGACAAAATGTCAAAATTAATTACATTTCAAATAAAATATAAATATACTAACAATAACAAACTATCACAGAAAACATGGACGGAATTAAAATATTTTAAATAGTGATTTTATTATAAAATTGTAAAAGATTGGTGTTTTAAATGAGCTAGAAAATGTTGTCACAATAAATCAACAATCAGTGTATCAATAAAACAAGCTAAAAATCCAACAACTCAAGTAAAAATTGTTTCAGTAACAACAATTTCTAAATTAATTTCAGCAATGTGTCAGACTGATCTTGGCCAATACTCGCTGTACATGAAAAGAAAAAGACAACCTTTCTGATATATTGCAGTTGAAAATAAGGCATCACAAATGGCAGTTATTGTTATAACTACTATTATACTGAATGACTACAAATGTTACTGATATTAGAGATCTTAACCATTAACCCGCTACATATATATAATGGACTGTTCTTTCTTTGAATTAAGATCATTCCATTTATGTGACAAAGGGGTGTTTCGGGAAAAATTACTGATCAGCAACCAGACATTGTAAACCCTGATCAGCCTGTGAGTTACTCACAGGCTGATCTGGGTTTACAATGGACACAAAGGCTATATTATAGTCGTGTTTAGCGGGTTAAGAGTTAAATCAAAGACTTATTTTTAAAATATATACACTGTCTTTAAATTGTTAATTAATGCAGACTTCTAAGAACTTGATACATAGAGACAAGAGCACATTTCTCATAAAGCAAAGGCACTTTTTCAAGTGTATCACAAAATAGTTTAGCCCTTCTGTCTAACAAGCATGATGAACATAGATCTGTAGATGTTACCACAAGAGGCAAGTCACCTTAAACTAGAAATCTACAAAATACTGTAATACACCTCCCATTGTTTTCTTTCACTGTGGAGTGAGTTGGCCACGGGCAATACCCTGGGGATAAGAATTGAATTAAATTGGGGTTTTAAGGCGCACCAACACATTACAGGTTATATGGCGCCTAACAGGTATGAACATGCCAGGCTCAACTTCCATGTACATCGAGATAAAATATGGAAAATGGGCCTAGAACCTTCTCACCCTGAACTGCAGAGTTGCTGCAAATTCTATTGTAAAAACTCCATTTACGCTGGAGCCACGTTTATTGTTTTTCTGCCACTGCTCTTAGTGATGTGAGCGAGATGGCACCTGAAACAATGCAGGGGTCATGATGAAGACCTTTAATGAACATGAACAAAAAATGATAAAATGAACATGAATTGGGGGGGATTTTACCCCTCTGCCTACCCCTCCAAAGGGATCTGCAGTGGCCGTATTCTTTGCCCCGTGACCAAATGGGGCCCCCGGCAACCACACGGGGGGATAAGACAGCAACCCGTAGGTGGGAATTAAACTAACAACAATAACATTGGTTGTGGGGAATTGTACAAAAATACTGCTCTGATCAAATCTCAGCCATTATAAATGTGGTCACTATGAAATAAACATCAAGACAGTTGACAGCTCCCATAGGGTACAATGTCAGAGAATAAGATTGTCCATACATCCATCCATCCATAAATGTATAAACAGAACAGTCACAGCTTTGGTTTGTGGTCACTAGAGTTCTCAATTAACAACAAATTGTAACAAAAGAAGACAAAATATTTAAATTACAGTAGACCTTGGTGTCAAAGGCATGTAATACAAAATCATGCAATAACCACATGTTAAACTAAGATAACAAACAAAGGGCCATAATTCTGTGATAAATTAGGCAATCAACAATGATGATGTAGAGGGACATAAGGTCATCAGCTGTTATGTGTTTATGAAGTTTGGGAACAACCCATTCAAAAGTGTTTAAGTAATAAAAATTGTTTACGCTTCGGGGCGGGACAAGAATGTGTTACGCGATGGGACGGGACGGTACGGACGTGATTCCTATATAGCCCATACTTCACTTTGTGAAAGCAGGAGTATAATAATTGGACAGAAAAATCACAGAACAACAACAACGATAATTATATAAACTGTCAACCAATCAATAAATACGAGTGTACTAATTTAAATTCAGCATCCTCACACTCCTGGGAACAGTTTGTTTACCGTTTGGTAATCAGATATAACAAAACATTTTTGCTTAAATGCTTACAATCTGCGAGTATTTTATATTTTTATATAGTAGTAAACTGATAAATGAAACATTAATGATGGATAAAACTGAAACATTAATTACATCATTTTGCTGGGCAAAAGTCTTCATGTGTTTCAAATCAAGTACATTGTACCTGGATCTAGACAAATCTGCTTTATTTTCATAAACATTTTCTTCCAACTTAAAAATAGTTGAAATTAAATGCAGAAACTCTGCGGTAAATTCAGGCTAATTTATGCAAATCTAGCTAATTTATGCAAATATATGTGAAATAATATCCATGTTGATCAAAAGATATAAATCTGTCAACCATGTAATGGAATGGCGATTATTTTGCAGACAATTTGTATTCATAAGAGTTGATTCACAAGAACTGGTTGCTCTTATGTATAGTCCAATAAAATTCATTTGTTCTCAAATAATGTCTTGACTGGAATTTACCAGTTCTATTAGGCCTGTGTTTTCTCCTCAAGTGTGACTTGGTTAGGTTCCACCAACTCTGTGTTGGAATCCAGTTTATTTTTAGCACTCTTTGCCTCCTCCGAAATTTTCTTCTCTACGGCATGTTTCAGTTTGATCATGGTCTCAGCAGCAGGGAGGAACTTCCGCACGAAGAAGATGTGTATCTGGTGTGTCCAGAAGTTGAACTGTCGCGTAGCCTCATCCAACTCTTCTTCGTCTTCATACACTTCTACAACACAGAATAGTGATAATAAACCTAGGTGGCAGCCCTATAGGACATGATGCAGAAATAATAAAGCAGACGGTTTTACTTATGGTAGGTTGTTTTGGGACAGGCAGCCCTATAGGACATGTTACAGAAATGAAAAAGAAACGGGTTTTACTGGTGGCACAGGAGGAGTGCACAATTCAGTAATGATAAAGAAGCGGATTTTACTTATGGTAGGTTGTTTTCGACAAGCAGCCCTGTAGAACATGATACAGAAATAAAAAAGTAGAGGGGTTTACTTATGGTAGGTCGTTTTGGGACAAGCAGCCCTATAGGACATGTTACAGAAATGATAAAGAAGCGGGCTTTACTTACCGTAGATCGTTTTGGGACAAGCAGCCCTATAGGACATGTTACAGAAATGATAAAGAAGCGGGCTTTACTTACCGTAGGTTGTTTTGGGACAAGCAGCCCTACAGGTCATGTTACAGAAATGATAAAGAAGCAGGCTTTACTTACGGTAGGTTGTTTTGGGACAAGCAGCCCTATAGGACATGTTATAGAAATGATAAAGCTTTACTGATGGTAGGTTGTTTTTGGATGAGCAGCAGCAAAGGACATGATACAGATAGAAATGATAAAGAAATGGGTTTCACTTGTGGCCCCGGAGGAGTGAAGAGCATTTTACTGATGGTAGGTTGTTTTGAGATGGGCAAAAAGGACATGAGTTAGAAATGATAAACGGGTTTTACTTATGGTAGGTGGTTTTGAGACAGGTAGCCCTATAGGCCATGTTACAGAAATGATGAAGAAGCGGGCTTTACTGATGGTAGGTGGTTTTGGATGGGCAGCCACGAAAGACATGATACAGATAGAAATGATAAAGAAGAGGGTTTTACTGATGACAGGACATAATAAAGAACGACAGGCAGGCAACTATTTACTGTAAGTTTATTATATTAGATGTTTGACTATAACTTACCATGATGAGCCTCCGCCTCATCATCAGCATTGTCACCAAGCTGGTGACCTTCTATAGATACGGCACTGTGCATCATCTTGTCGTCTGCTGTGTTGGTGCTGATGAAGGAGGCACTCTTCTGGTGCTCCGCTAAATGCTGCACATCTGGAACAAAGCAATACAGGAATTGTAGTTCTCATTACTAAACTAGTAATGTGATAATAAAAAAGAACAAGAGGTCAATGACCTTGAAGCTCTACTGATTGATTTTGATTTCAGGAAGTAGTCGCTACAGATTTGTATTTTGAAAAATTATTTTTAGCCGTGGCGGCCATCTTGAATTTCCGGCCGACCTGAAATTTTGCTAGGATCAATTAGACATCAAGAGCAACATTCCTGTGAAAGTTTCATGAAAATCCGTCAAGTAGTTTCAGAGGAGTAGTCGCTACAAGTTTTCATTATATAACTCTATGTAAACAAAGATGGCCACTGGCAGCCATGTTTAACGTCGAATCAAAATAATGTTTGACTCTGATAACCATCATGTCATGCTGATCATTTTAGAAAAAGTCCCATATCAATATCACTTATAGTTTTCAAGATGTAGTCGCTACAAACTTCTTTTTTAAAAATCTATTTTTAGCTGTGGTGGCCATCTTGAATTGCTGGCCAATCTGAAATTTTGCTGGGATCAATTAGACATTAAGAGCAACATTCCTGTAAAGCGTCATGAAAATCCGCCATGTAGTTTCAAAGGAGTAGTCGCCACAAGTTTTTACTATATAACTCTATGTAAACAAAGATGGCCGCTGGCAGCAATGTTTAACGTTGAATCAAAACAATTTTTGACAAGGACCAACATCATGTCATGCTGATCATTTTAGAAAAAGTCCCATATCAATATCACTTATAGTTTTCAAGAAGAAGTCGCTACAAACTTGTATTTTGAAAATTTATTTTTAATCGCGGCGGCCATCTTGAATTTCCGGCTGACCTAAAATTTTGCTAGGATCAATTAGACATCAAAAGCAACATTCCTGTGAAGTTTCATGAAAATCCGTCAAGTAGTTTCAGAGGAGTAGTCGCTACAAGTTTTCATTATATAATTCTATGTAAACAAAGATGGCCGCTGGCAGCCGTGTTTAACGTTGAATAAAACGATTTTTGACGAGGACCAACATCATGTCATGCTGATCATTTTAGAAAAAGTCCCATATCAATATCACTTATAGTTTTCAAGAAGTAGTCGCTACAAACTTGTTTTTTAAAAACCTATTTTTAGATTTGGCGGCCATCTTGGATTTCACATCAACATGAATTTTTGCTAGGTTCAACTAGACTTCATGGGCAACATTTCTGTAAAGTTTCATGAAAATCCATTTAGTAGTTTCAGAGGAGTTGTCGCTACAAAAAAAAGTTTACGGACAGACAGACGGACAGACGGACGACGGACGCCGCACCACGGCATAAGCTCCGCTGATCTCTGATCAGTAGAGCTAACAAGAGGCCCAAGAGGGCCTGTGGACGCTCTACTGGCTAACATGGCTCTTATAACATTAATGAAGCGAGTGACTGCCATTTACGTTTTTTTGGAAGTTTCGGGCAAAAAACAGCTTTTGAACTAAATCAAGGGCCATAACTAAAGAATCTGTTAAAGTTCGGTAAAGATCAGATGAAAATGAAGGCCCTACCGTATTAACAAGGCAAAATATAGCATTTTTAACTAAATCAAGAGCCATAACTCCTCTGTTACTGGTCCGACTGGTCCAACATAGAGCTAAAAAAAACAACACTAATTAAAAAATTAAAAGAAAAAAAAAAAAATAAAAAATAAAAAATAAAAATATTAAAAAAAAATAAAAAAATATATATATATTAATTTAAAAAATAATTAAAAAAATAAAAGTTTGGTAACGATCGGATGAAAAATGAAGGCCCTCTCCTCTTAACGAGGCAAAATATAGCGTTTTGAACTAAATCAAGGACCATAACTCCGCTGTTACTGGTCCGATATGGTTGGTTTTCGAACTTGCTCGAGCTTTCATTGATATTAACAATCTGATAAAGTTTGGTAAAGATCAGATGAACAATGAAGCCCCTATCGTCTTAACGAGGCAAAATATAGCATTTTTAACTAAATCAAGGGCCACAACTCCGCTGTTACTGGTCCGATATGGTTGGTTTTCGAACTTGTTCGAGCTTTAAATGACATTAACAATCTGATAAAGTTTGATAAAGATCGGATGAACATCGAAGCCCCTATCGTCTTAACGAGGCAAAATATAGCATTTTTAACTAAATCAAGGGCCATAACTCCATTCTTACTATTCCGATATGGCTGGTTTTCGAACTTGTCCGAGCTTTCATTGATATTAACAATCTGATAAAGTTTGGTAAAGATTGGATGAACGATGAAGCCCCTAGCGTCTTAACGAGGCAAAATATAGCATTTTTAACTAAATCAAGGGCCATAACTCCGCTGTTACTAGTCTGATATGGCTGGTTTTCGAACTTGTCCGAGCTTTCATTGATATTAACAATGTGGTAAAGTTTGGTAAAGATACGAAGGCCCTATCATCTTAACGAGGCAAAATATAGCAATATAGCATTTTCAACTAAATCAAGGACCATAACTCTGGTGTTACTGGTCCGATCTGGCTGGTTTTCGAACTTGTCCGAGCTTTCATTGATATTAACAATGTGGTAAAGTTTGGTAAAGATAGGTTGAAAAATGAAGGCCCTATCGTCTTAACGAGGCAAAATATAGCAATATAGCATTTTTAACTAAATCATGGGCCATAACTCCGCTGTTACTTGGCCGATCTGGCTGGTTTTCGAACTCATCCGAGCTTTCATTGATATTAACAACCTGTTAAAGTTTGGTAAAGATTGGATGAAAAATGAAGGCCCTATCGTCTTAACGAGACAAAAGTTAACAACGGACGGACGACGGACGGACGACGGACGGACGACGGACAACTCGGCATCCCAAAAGCTCTGCTGGCCTTTGGCCAGTAGAGCTAAAAATGAAAATGACTGTGGTGCTGATGATGATGAATTGTTATTGATGATGGTGGTGGCAGTGGTGTATTATATAGGTATTCTTTATTTATGACAATTATTGTATACATATTTTAGTACAGTGACAACAATAAACAAGAGGTCTATGACCTTGAAGCTCTACTGATTGATTTTGATTTCAGGAAGTAGTCACTACAGACTTGTTTTTTGAAAATCTATTTTTAACCGTGGCGGCCATCTTGAATTTCCGGCCAACCTGAAATTTTGCTAGGATCAATTAGACATTAAGAGCAACATTCCTGTGAAGTTTCATGAAAATCCGTCAAGTAGTTTCAGAGGAGTAGTCGCTACAAGTTTTCATTATATAACTCTATGTAAACAAAGATGGCCACTGGTAGCCATGTTTAACGTCAAATCAAAACGATTTTCGACAAGGACCAACATCATGTCATACTGATCATTTTAGAAAAAGTCCCATATCAATATCTCTTATAGTTTTGAAGAAGTAGTCGCTACAAATTTATTTATTTTAAATCTATTTTTAGCTGTGGCGGCCATCTTGAATTTCCGGCCAATCTGAAATTTGTCTAGGATCAACTAGACATCAAGAGCAACATTCCTGTGAAGTTTCATGAACATCCGTCAAGTAGTTTCAGAGAAGTAGTCGCTACAAGTTTTTGCTATATAACTCTATGTAACCAAAGATGGCCACTGGCAGCCATGTTTAACGTCGAATCAAAATAATTTTCCACAAGGATCAACATCATGTCATGCTGATCATTTTAGAAAAAGTCCCATATCAATATCACTTATAGTTTTGAAGAAGTAGTCGCTACAAACTTATTTATTTTAAATCTATTTTTAGCTGTGGCGGCCATCTTGAATTTCCGGCCGACCTGAATTTTTTTTGACAAGGATCAACATCATGTCATGCTGATCATTTTAGAAAAAGTCCCATATCAATATCACTTATAGTTTTCAAGAAGTAGTCGCTACAAACTTGTATTTTAAAACTCTATTTTTAGCTTTGGCGGCCATCCAGTAGTTTCAGAGGAGTTGTCGCTACAAATAAAAGTTTACGGACAGACAGACGGACGGACGGACGACGGACGCAGCACCACGGCATAAGCTGTGCTGATCTCTGATCAGTAGAGCTAAAAATGATAAGGATAACCAAACATCACTCTTGAAGGGCATGATATTAAACGCTTGCCATATCTTCACTATCTCACCTTTGCCAGAACCGTGTCTACTGGTAGCGTCTCCGGGACCACCCTCTGAATTGCCAGCTGTAACATTAGATGCTGATGGCTGTAACTGAAATACAATTGGGGAAAGAGAATTTATGGGCACTGGCAGTATTCACAGTGGAGCAGTAATTTTTTAAGATCTCTCTTGAATTTGAACAGTACTCGTTCATACGTGAATCATTCATAGTCATATTGTTTAAGTATGGGTTGTGCAGCTTTAAACAGCAACAAAATCTACTATTGTAAGTACCGTATTCACATGGAACGTCTGAAGGAACACTATAATCATATCCTTGATCACCTTCAATACTGATTTAACTTAAAATTTGTTGAACGCCTTCATCTGTTACAAAATCATCTTGTACACTACTCACACCATCGTGAACTTTAGATGAGCCTGCCTCACCACCAGTCTTGGTTGTGCCATCTGCAGACGACACAGCGCGTGTCGGGGATGCCGTCTCTGGTGACTGACCATCACGTGGCGAACCCTGGGCAACTGATTGGTCATCTAAACCAACCTGTAACAAAAACCAGACAGGGTTTACACAACACAAATGTTGATGGGCTAGTTATATGGATCAAGAAATTCATATTGAAACAGAAAATAGTTCAACTGTGATTTATTGAAATAAATAGCAGGTAACAAAATTAAAACAAGAATTCCACTAAATTAAATGTCTTGAATACAATGCCCTTAGACACACATGAAACTTGTCTTAACAGGTGAAACTCATGTTGAGTTACATCACCAACATTTGGTTGATCTTCTACATTTAACTTGAGGAAAACAAAACTAAGTGATCCAAATGCAAAACTGGAATGTGTAAATCCCTTTTCCCAGACTGTCAAGGTCGTATGCACTATTTCTATTTCATGCTGAGTTGTACTATCCAGGATACAAATATATCCCAAGTTTGTATTCTTAAGCACATGAGCAGGTGACTTAAATGCAAAATTTGAATATAAAAAATACTAATTGATCTGTCCTTTGCCTTGAGGGTTAAGATAACACCCGCAATTTGCTGTCAAGTTGTGAGTTGTCCTACAACATATAACCAAAGCTTAAAGGCTCTATTGCATACAATTCCTAAGAAACAAATTGAATTCTGCAAAAGTAACACCTGTCTACAAAAACACCACCACAATTCATTAAATAAATGTCCTTGACATGTACTGATACTTTAAACTTTGGCTATAAAAGAAGCTTTAAGCATTGAAATCGTGGCTATACCTGACTAGTCATTCTAGAAGGTGACCCTGGTATAGAATACATGCTCTCATCCTTGGTTACAGTTGTCGAGGGACGTGGAGTATTTGGGTCCTTGACAACGGCCTCAGTTACATACTTCTCTGCACACCCAATTAATGCCTCAAAGAACTCCAAAAACGTCATCTGGAAAAGCAAATAAAAACAACTTTGTTATTTGAGTGTCAATCTGACTGATCACCTACAGTCATGTTTTTTAAGAAATATAAACATGGTCGAATAAACTTTCTTTTTTTTTCATTTTAAACCAATTAAACATTTTATCAACTTGTCCCTGCATATTTACAACAACAAAAAAGTGAAATTTCAGTGCTATTTCTGAATACAAGTGGTGTTTACAATAAAATCATTAGAGGAAATCAGATTTAACATCATGATAAAAACATAAATCTTGGAGTGTAAGATGATGAATTCACAAATCTTGGAGTGTAAGATGATGAATTCACAAATCTTGGAGTGTAAGATGATGAATTCACAAATCTTGGAGTGTAAGCTGATGAATTCACAAATATTAGTGTGTAAGATGATGTATTCACAAATCTTGGAGTGTAAGTTAATGAATTCACAAATCTTAGCATGTAAGATGATGTATTCACAAATCTGGGAGTGTAAGTTAATGAATTCACAAATCTTAGCATGTAAGATGATGAATTCACAAATCTTGGAGTGTAAGATGATGAATTCACAAATCTTAGTGTGTAAGATGATGTATTCACAAATATTGGAGTGTAAGATGATGAATTCACAAATCTTAGTGTGTAAGATGATGAATTCACAAATCTTAGAGTGTAAGATGATGAATTCACAAATCTTGGAGTGTAAGATGATGAATTCACAAATCTTAGAGAGTGAGATGATGTATTCACAAATCTTGGAGTGTAAGATGATGAATTCACAAATCTTGGAGTGTAAGCTGATGAATTCACAAATATTAGTGTGTAAGATGATGTATTCACAAATCTTGGAGTGTAAGTTAATGAATTCACAAATCTTAGCATGTAAGATGATGTATTCACAAATCTTGGAGTGTAAGTTAATGAATTTACAAATCTTAGCATGTAAGATGATGAATTCACAAATCTTGGAGTGTAAGATGATGAATTCACAAATCTTAGTGTGTAAGATGATGTATTCACAAATCTTGGAGTGTAAGTTAATGAATTCACAAATCTTAGCATGTAAGATGATGAATTCACAAATCTTGGAGTGTAAGATGATGAATTCACAAATCTTAGTGTGTAAGATGATGTATTCCCAAATCTTGGAGTGTAAGATGATGAATTCACAAATCTTAGTGTGTAAGATGATGTATTCACAAATCTTGGAGTGTAAGTTAATGAATTCACAAATCTTAGCATGTAAGATGATGAATTCACAAATCTTGGAGTGTAAGATGATGAATTCACAAATCTTAGTGTGTAAGATGATGTATTCACAAATCTTGGAGTGTAAGTTAATAAATTCACAAATCTTAGCATGTAAGATGATGTATTCACAAATCTTGGAGTGTAAGTTAATGAATTCACAAATCTTAGCATGTAAGATGATGAATTCACAAATCTTAGTGTGTAACATGTGTAAGATGATGACTTAACAAATCCTGGGCCCTGTTTCATTAAAGATCTTACGATAAGCCTCATTCACATTTTAAAATTGATTACTTTGTTTCACATAAGCATTCAATGTAGACAATTATGTGCGCACGTAGTGCAGAAATATCCCCTGTATAAGAAAAGAAAATGAATTCACATTTATCTGTAAAGTGAATTTTATAATGAAGCATTTAAGAAATTGATTTACGATCAAAATGGTCGTAAGCTGTTTCATAAAACGGGGTCCTGGTGTGTAAGATGACGAATTCACAAATCTTATTATCAAATCTAAGAGTGAATGAGTTGTTACTAAATAATATATGTTAATGGGGTTTTTTCTTCAATATTTACCTTATGAACTATAATATATTAGTAGAGTTAGGTGTTCTGGAAGCATGTATAACTTTGAGATATACCATATCTGCCATGTCGGGTCAGTGATAAAGAAAACAGTAATGTGCATTGTTTTTGTCATAATCTGTCAGAAAATTACTATACAGCAAATGTATTCTTGATAGGTGTATTACCGGTACAATTATTTAACTTGTTATGTAGGACACCAAAGCACAACCGCCACGATAGTACTCACTTCAAGCTCGAGATTATACGAGCCTTCTCCATCTGTTACATTTGGATCATTTGCTGCTAAAGCCTCGATCACTCCCTTTGCTGTTAAATCATTGTTGACTAATTTCAAGTCCTGCAATAGAGGAGTGTGTTAAAATTAAGAGATAACCATGCTAAGATTTTCAATCTGGGACGGTATGTGAGTGGTCTGAAATTTCGTTTTACGGCGACGCGGTAGAGGAGCCGTAAAACATCATTTCTGACCGTAAAACCAACCACATACCATCCCAGATTGAAAATCTTAGCATGGTTATCTCGATTCTAGTGATTTTCCATTCAAATGCTACAAATATAAAATAAAATCATACATACACATTTGTTTTTTTATGAAAACTCAAAGTCACGGATGCCAGCATTTTGTTGACGTCATCCAATGACGTCTGGATGACGTCCGTCGTTTATATCAACGTTATGTGACGTCACATATTTTTCAGACGGTAAATCGGGGATTTTACGGTCGCAAATTTGAGATGTTAGCCAATGGAGCAACGTGTTACATACTAGTTGCATTAGAATACTGGATTATGCCCTTTTGCATTTGTTCCTATTTGGCGCCCACCATCGGTGTATAATTATGCAGCAATACTGAATGTCAAAATATTTAAAAAAAAGTGGCATTGGAGTCCAATTTATTAGGCTAGCAATAGTGATGATGGGGTGGGAAACAAGGTAAACATGAACTGAGATGCCTGTAACTGGTATACTTATGTTCTACATTTTGTAAAAAGAAATCTTTGTGATCTCTTGCTTAAATTAACGCTGGTGCATAACCTAGGATAGCACACTTTACTGTGAAGATGGATTTCCTTGTAATTAAGCGGCACTTTTTAGGCTCATGCATTAATTATGCTTTGGCCCTTTAGAACAGAAAATACCTTACTTTGTCAATTTTAAGTTTTCTCATTAAAATCAGACCCTTTATCATGCTACGATACTCTACACTACTAAGGATCTGACAACACTGCATTGGAGGTCACATCAGATTGACCTTACGATTAGCCAATCAGATTTCAGTCTACAAAATTGCTCGGTATAGACTGCTTCACTGCGAATGTCGCGTTTCAGTCAAACGTTGTGGAGCAGTCTACTCTTGTATTGAAAGAGACAATGTCCGTAACCTTTTGATTATAAAACACAAAAAAATTGCGTTGACAAACATAACATGTCAACCATTATTGAATATTTGCTGAATAAAACCAAGACTGTTTGACGGAATTCAACAGCTTTACATAAAAAAGAATTACCGCTTCGTAGGGTTGAACTCGTAACCCACACTAAAATTACACTCGCGGGTAATAATAATAGAACATCACAACAGTCTACCTCGCTACCAACTGCGCTAAGAGGGCCAGATGTTTTAATACGCACAATAGAATGAATGAATGAATGGTGTTTTACGGCACGTCGACACATAAATAGGTCATATTGTGCGCAAAAACTGATTGAATGATGATGAAATGAAGGATTATTTAAAAATTAATGCAAACATATAAAGATAAAAATAT
Organism: Cyrtodaria siliqua; assembly: GCA_037043455.1. NCBI lineage: Eukaryota > Metazoa > Mollusca > Bivalvia > Adapedonta > Hiatellidae > Cyrtodaria > Cyrtodaria siliqua. Next base: position 110,797 of record JAWPHD010003256.1, on the reverse strand, counting down.
TAAAATATAAGGGATGATATGGTAGTAATACAAAGTATATATGTAAAACAAGTATGCAATAGAGAAAACCTAATGTTGTAATAATGGAATATATATTTTTCAGACATTTTTCAGATACAAATATAATGTTCCGAATGTTTTCAAAAAAACAGGATCGCGTCTATGATTTTCTTCGTATTCTTGCTGTAAAACATGCCATTTAGTGCATATGTTTGAATTTATCGTGCATTCAACAGCACATGACGACTTTTATCTTTTTTCGGATATATGTGTTTTATGTGGACCTGAACATCATCGGAAGACAAGTGCATATGAAACAAGCGATTTCATTGGTTGAATTTAGCTGATCTTCTCATAGGGGGCACTCCACAGTTTAATGTACATTTCTCAATCATCAAACCCATGACAAGCCCTTAGCCTGAATCCTTGAGCAAAAATAAATCACATCATCATTGTGTCATACATTTCTTAGAAGACAATAAAATTACCCATGTTTCCATACCAAATAAAAGTATCAAAAAGCATTTTCTGTACAACTTTAGTCCCATTTCTTTAAGATTACCCCACCCCTCAAAACATGTTAAAAACCAATTTTAGCAATATTTCAAATGTCGATAAATAAAAATAAAATATTTTCCTACACATATCAGGGTCATGTCTGCACTCATAATGCTCTTGCTTATCAGGAAATGCTAAATTTTACATACCTAGTCCAGCGTTTTAAAAAGTTATTCCATGCTGAACTCCCCATGATAGAAAATCAGCCATTTTACCTATTTTTAGAAAGTTTTTGATTGGTTCACATTTTTCTATTTATAGACTCCAAAAACCCCAAAGAATGCATATTCCAATACACCAAAATAAACTTAGAAGTACTCAAAACTGAAAACAACATCAAACATGTGCTTCATAATTATTATAAATACCATTCATGGACCTAAAAGATGCTTAGTTGATTTCTTTCTGATTTACACCATGGACATTCATGCGAAACTGAGGAGTGCCCCCATAAATACTGATTAGATGAAAGGTCAATCTGACATGTCCTCCAAGGCAGTGTTTTCAGATCCTATAGCAGACAGCATTAAAGCATAATTAGGATTTGATTTTAATGAGATTGACTAGACCATCACGAAAAGCTAACCCTTTAAAGGATACTGCCGGTAAGTAAGCAGATACTGAGCATAACCAAATAACTGTCCGATTTTTATTCACTGAAATGTATACATGAAAACATGAGCATAGACCCAAATAAGTCTGTAGTAATACATTCGTGAGTTTAAAAAAATAGTTTTATTTATTGTTTGTAAACAATGCAGTCCCACAATATTTACACTTTCTGCTGATCACGTGACAACAATAAGCGCGCGCATTAGGTTTTCTATATAGTATGTATTGCGTAATGTAAATGGCCCACTAAGCTAATTACCCGCAGATGTAATTTTAGTTTGGGCTGCAAGTTCAAACTCCCGAATAGGCATTTCTTTTCTTTTTTACCAAGATTTAGTAAATATTCAATAATGGTAAGTATTTAATGTTTGTCAACGTAATTATTTTGTTTTATAAGTTGAAAGTTACGGACATTGTCCCTTTAATATTATATTATATATTATCAGAGGTCCATATTTTTTCATATTAAATGATCACTCATGTAAAATTCTTTTGACCATATGACATCGCTTAAATAGTAATTAGTGACACTCCCGATTAATAACAATCAGGTGCTTGGCTGAACACTGCATGTCATCCAATGTAATTACACATGTGGTAGTATTAAAAGTATGACATAAAACGGCATATAGGCGACGTCTTTTGATAAATAAATGTCACTTCCATTATAGAGAATACAAGAGGCCCAAGAGGGCCTGTGGACGCTCTACTGGCTAACACGGCTCTTATAACATCAATGAAGTGAGTGACTGCCATTTACGTTTTTTTGAAAGTTTCGGTCAAAAAATAGCTTTTTAACTAAATCAAGGGCCATAACTAAAGAATCTAGTAAAGTTTGGTAAAGATCAGATGAAAAATGAAAGCCCTACCGTATTAACGAGGCAAAATATAGAAGAATTTTTTTTTTAAAAAAAACAAAATATTGAAAAAAAGAAAGAAAGAAAAAAAAATTAAAAAAAGGAATTAAAAAAAAAAGAATTAAAAAAACCCTGGGTCACCATTTGAACAAACTTGGTAGAGGACCACAAGCTTATAGCAAATGCAAAATATTAAACCTCTGGCTCTTGCAGTTTCAGAGAAGAAGATTTTTTAAGTTTTTCCCTATACATGTCTATGTGAAACATGTGACCCTTGGGGCAGGGCCAAATGTGACCTGAGGGTCACCATTTGAACAAACTTGGTAAAGGACCATAAGCTTATAGTAAATGCAAAATATCAAACCTCTGGCTGTTGCAGTTTCCGAGAATGAAGATTTTTTAAAAAAAAATCCTATATAAGTCTATGTAAAACTGTGACCCCCGAGGGTCACCATTTGAACAAACTTGGTAAAGGACCATAAGCTTATAGTAAATGCAAAATATCAAACCTCTGGCTCTTGTCGTTTCCGAGAAGAAGATTTTTAAAAAAAAAATCCTATATAAGTCTATGTAAAACTGTGACCCCCGGGGCGGGGAGAAATTTGACCCCAGGGTCACCATTTGAACAAACTTAGTAGAGGACCATAAGCTGATGCGACATGTAATACATGAGAGCTCTGTGCCTTGTGGTTTCAGAGAAGAAGATTTTTTAAAGTTTTTTCCTATATGTCTATATGAAAAACATGCAAAACCTCAATATACAAATTTTGGACCCCCGGGGAACGGCCATTTTTGACCCCGGGGACTTTATTTGAACAAACTTGATAGTCTAGGCGTTGGCGATCATTTTAAAAGAAAAACTGTTGAAATCTGTCCAGCGGTTCTGGAGAAGAAGATTTTTTAAGGTTTCGACCATATATGGTAATGGCAGCCATCTTGGATGTAGCGTTGATCTAATTTTAACAAATCTAAAAAGCATTTATCTAAGGATCATCCACGTGAAGTTTGGTCAAAATTAGCCAAGCGGTTTCTGAGGAGAAGTCGTTTGAAGAAAAGTTAACGGACGACAGACAGACAGACAGAAGACAGACGACAGACAGACAGACAGACGACGGACGACGGACAACACAGCATCCCATAAGCTCTGCTGGCCCTTGGCCAGTAGAGCTAAAAATGAAAATTGCGTTCTTACCTTTATCATAAACAGGAAGTCTCTCATTTTAAATGTGCTATCATATGGAGCATGCTGAAAATTGCAAACAGAAATTCAATAAAACAAAGAAGGAGTTAAAATATACTGATAAAAATAAGTTTAGCAAGTAAATAACATATAAATCGCGTTGACCAGATTCTAGGATATGTGTAAAAGCGGTCATGGGCAATACAACTTACTTAATTATCGGTTATATTAAGGGAATAAGTCTCAAAAGAAATATGCGAAAACATAGCAACATGTGGTAATCTACATTTACAGAAATTATAATTTCGCTCTTATTTTCAATGTAAAGGGAGGTAATTTCACAAATGGTAACTTTGGTTCCCAATATCTTTATAATGACAAGGAAATTGTTGATTGTTTTAACATTTTTTATAACTGTAGACCCATAACAGTTATTTTGTAATGTTTAATCTTGCTCTTTACTTTATTTTTAAATGTGAAATAGTATGTTTTAACTAAATGGGAGATAACTCTGATACTCACATTGGAATACAAAAAGTAAGTGAAAAAGAAGATCAACCTAAGTCTTAAATACTTCACAATATAAAATAACATTACATTTATTAAGCTAGATGTGCATAAAGGCTTGCTAAACTTTATTTTTTCAGTATGTAATAAACAAGATAATCTTTACGTATTTTACATCTATAATTCAACAAGCTACAAGGCTCATACAAACCACTTTTGTTTGTTTGTTTGTATGGTAAGGTTATATATGGCAGTCAATTTTTTGTGGTGGAGGCAGACCACACACTTTTCCTGGGTAGAACCAGTACTGCACACGTCCCGCCATCCTTAAGAATCGACACTTCCTCACTTACAAGTCGAGCTCCCAGTGGGATTCAAACATGCAGCGGTGAGAGGCGAAGGTTTACAACGCAACGTTGTTAACCATTCGGCCACGGAGATGCTCCAAATCACTTTCGAGGACACAGATAAATGTTCTTGATGTGGGAGGAAACAAGAGAACCCGAGGAAAGCCACAATGTCGAGACGTGGTATCTTGGCGAGAAGCAAGTGCACTTCCAACCGCACTAAGCACACATCCTTCAATATTATAGATTGACACTGATAGGAACAATTTATTCACTAGTGCATGCGTGAAAATCTTAAAGTTCAAAAGTTAAACAAAATTAAATCAATCTTTTGTTTTCTTATCCTCATTTCTGTATTGCTAAGCCGTCCGTGAGTCGATTTATCTGTCCACCCGTTACCAATTTCCCCCCCACCCCAAAGACAATACAAATTCATTTACTCTAAATGTCATTTTGCATGTTTTTGCACACTTGGGATAAATACTCATCTATAAAAGATAAGCATATCAAATGATTTATTTCAAACTTCTATGTCTTCCCACGGAGTTAGTGGTGGAGTGTCTCAAATGAAATGGTGCGGATTTGCGATTATGGCCATCGATTTGGCTCTTGTACTATATTCAATCATATTTATAAGGAAAACTGTTTATTTCGATCTTATTCTCCAATATTACAGTAGTATGTGATAAATAGAGGATCTTAAATGAGTACTCATTCAATAATGAATGAGAACGAATGTTTGACTCTATTTATCACATAACTCACATATCGACTTTTATTGCATTTTGCCTGTCGTTTTAACACTGAAACCGATATAAAACGTGGGAATTGGATCATAGTCATTATCGATTTTTTTGACAGTGCATACTAGGCTTATTTGCATACTTATGTAACTAGTGGTATATCGAAAATATAGAATGGTGTTATTCCACTCCCACACCGTAAGTTATGTGATAAATAGGCAGTATTAACTTACAGATCTGGCTTTGCATAGGCTCTGGTATATATTGTACGACTGGTCAAGATGGACGACTGCATTCACGGCTCTTCTCTGCTCATGGAAGAAATGACCTGAAATACATGCAAAATGCATTTGTTACAAGAATATTTCCAAGGAAAAGTACACACAAATCTATCTTTGTGAAGTATTAGAACTTGAACAAGAACAATCATTATCATTACAAAGTGCCCTTCCAAGCTATGTTTCAAGGACATTAAACAGTTGTTACATGCTTGGATTTCAAAAACCTCAAGTAAAATCTCAAGAAGTTCTGAGAATATAATGAGTTTTAAATTAATTGGTTTCATTGGTCCAATTCTTATCACTGAACCAATCAGAATGCTTCATTCAAATTTTCATTTGGTTGTTTCTATCATGACATCATTTTCTGGTAATATGACATCACATCCTGGTATTATGACATCACGTCATGCTATTATGATGCAACTCAGTGTGTTTTGAGAACTGATTGAGCATTTAAATTACTGTGAGAAACAGATTAAGACTGTTTGTATCTCTCAATGAGTAATGAGTTTCTTGAAACCGAGAATCATAAAATTCAAATTATAGAATAATTCTAAAATGATTTAATAGACTGTTTTGAATTGAATTGCAGTTAAAAGGCTCATCAACATATTGTTTAGGTTGTTTCTAGCCGTCCCAGGGAGAGGGGAGGGATACATAGGACTACTGGAACTGTGCCCTATTCTACTAGATTCCTATGGTTCTTTAACATACTTGGACAGACTCCAATACATGGGACCATCCGACAGACAAGGCTAAAATAAGTCTTGCCACAAAGTAACCCCGTGGCACCGGTGTGGCTTAAATCAATGATCACGGGATTCAGAGTCCAACACTTGACAAGCTCCCAGTGGGGTTCCAACCTGCAGTGGTGAGAGACGTGAAAGCCTAACTTTCTAACCTCTCACCGCCGCAGGTTTGTATTTTACTGAGAGCTTGACTTGTAAAGTGAGAGTGTCAATTTTTACGAATGGCGGGAGGTATACTGTACTAGTTTTACCTAGGAAAAATGGGATGGTCTGCCTCTACTACAAAAAAAACAAGAGCTGTCGGAGAACAGCGCAGCTCGACTATTCCATTTTTCATAGAATAATAAATTATATAGCTAGTATATACCATCAGAAAACAAGGCTAAAACAATGTGGGGTGGGGTTGGGGGATGGGGCTTGTACAGAAACTCGGGCCAATATAAAATTATGTGAAATTTTATTATTTTTATCTGTTTTAATCCAAAATTGCTGTCATTTTAAAGAAATTTGTGGTCGAAAGGCAACTCGGGCGGCAACATAGTTACATGTGTAAGAATTGACCAAATCAACACAGAAATATGTAAAAAAAACTTTTGAGTGGGGGTGGGGGTGGGGCGGGGGTGGGGTGTGGGGGGGGGGAGGAGTTGCGGTGAGGGCAGCATATATGTTTAAAAAGCTATGTAAAAATTGATCAAAACAACACAGAAATATGTAAAAAATTAAAATCAATTTGAAGAGAGCCCATGCCCCAATATGGGTGAAGTATGCATAAGATGCATAATGCTATAAGAAATCCCAAACCAAAATTAAAGATATATACATGCTTACATGCAAACCTAGATCTGCCTTTATTGCACATTTTATGGGCCATCACAAACTGGGTTCCATGGGAGCCCAGAATTTGCAGAAGACAAAATTACTTACCCAGCCCTTTACAACATACTATAAGGAAACCAATTCCCAAATTTAGTTCAACTAGGACAACAAATGTAAGAGATATAGACCTGTAAACACAGCTTACAGGCAAAATTTGATGTGAAACAGATGCATTTTAAGGGCATCAGAATTTGGGTTCCACTGGAGCCCAGGGGTTACAGGAACCAAAATTACTTAATCAGCCCTTAAGATAATGCTATAAGGAAGCCCATGGCCAAATTTGGTTTTGCTAGGATAAGAAATGTAAGAGATATAGACTTGTAAACACAGCTTACACGTAAACCTTGATGTGGGACGCCGACGCCGAGGTGATTACATAAGCTCTCTTATTCTTCGAATAGTCGAGCTAAACAAGAGGCCCAAGAGGGCCTGTGGACGCTCTACTGGCTAATATGGCTCTTATGACATCAATGAAGCGAGTGACTATCGTCTTAAAGAGGCAAACTATAGCATTTTTAACTATATCAAGAGCAGTAACTCTGTGATTACTGGTCCGATCTGGCTGGTTTTCCAAGTTGGCCAGTAGAGACAATAAAAATATAAAAAAATAAATAAAAAAAAAATATATATATATATATTTATATATATTATATATAAAATAAAAAAAATTAAAAAAAAAATATGAAAAAAAAAGAAAAGAAAAAAAAAAGAAAATAAAAAAATAAAAAATAAAGAAATTAAAAAATTTAAAACAAGCATTGATGTAAAACTGTGACCCCCGGGGCGGGGCCAGATGTGACCCCAGGGTCAGCATTTGAACAAAATTGGTAAATGACCATAAGCTTATAGCAACAGCAAAATATTAAACCTCTGGCTCTTGCAGTTTCAGAGAAGAAGATTTTAAGTTTTTCCCTATACATGTCTATGTAAAACATGTGACCCTTGGGGCGTGACCAAATGTGACCCCAGGGTCACCATTTGAACAAACTTGGTAAAGGACCATAAGCTTATAATAATTGTAAAATATCAAACCTCTGGCTGTTGTAGTTTCCGAGAAGAAGATTTTTTAAAAAAAAATCCTATATAAGTCTATGTAAAACTGTGACCCTCGGGGCGGGGAAACATTTGACCCCAGGGTCACCATTTGAACAAACTTAGTAGAGGACCATAAGCTGATGCTACATGTAATACATGAGAGCTCTGTGCCTTGTGGTTTCAGAGAAGAAGATTTTTTAAACTTTTTTCCTATATGTCTATATGAAAAACATGCAAAACCTCAATATACAAATTTGGACCCCCGAGGCACGGCCATTTTTGACCCCGGGGACTTTATTTGAACAAACTTGATAGTCTAGGCGTTGACGATCATTTTAAAAGAAAAACTGTTGAAATCTGTCAAGCGGTTCTGGAGAAGAAGATTTTTTAAGGTTTCGACCATATATGGTAATGGCAGCCATCTTGGATGTAGCGCTGACCTAATTTTAACAAATCTAAAAAGCATTCATCTAAGGATCATCCATTTGAAGTTTGGTCAAAATTAGCCAAGTGGTTTCTGACGAGAAGTCGTTTGAAGAATTCCCTATACATGTCTATGTAAAACATGTGACCCTTGGGGCGGGGCCAAATGTGACCCTAAGGTCACCATTTGAACAAACTTGGTAAAGGACCATAAGCTTATAGTAAATGCAAAATATCAAACCTCTGGCTGTTGTAGTTTCCGAGAAGAAGATTTAAAAAAAAAAATCCTATATAAGTCTATGTAAAACTGTGACCCCCGGGGCGGGGACAAATTTGACCCCAGGGTCACCATTTGAACAAACTTAGTAGGGGACCATAAGCTGATGCTACATGTAATACATGAGCGCTCTGTGCCTTGTGGTTTCAGAGAAGAAGATTTTTTAAAGTTTTTTCCTATATGTCTGTATGAAAAACATGCAAAACCTCAATATACAAACTTTGGACCCCCGGGGCACGGCCATTTTTGACCCCGGGGACTTTATTTGAACAATCTTGATAGTCTAGCCGTTGGCGATCATTTTAAAAGAAAAACTGTTGAAATCTGTCCGGCGGTTCTGGAGAAGAAGATTTTTTAAGGTTTCGACCATATATGGTAATGGCAGCCATCTTGGATGTAGCGTTGACCTAATTTTAACAAATCTAAAAAGCATTCATCTAAGGATCATCTATGTGAAGTTTGGTCAAAATTAGCCAAGCGGTTTCTGAGGAGAAGTCGTTTGAAGAAAAGTTAACGGACGGACGGACGACGGACGACGGACGACGGAAGACGGACAACACACCATCCCATAAGCTCTGCTGGCCCTTGGCCAGTAGAGCTAAAAATGACCGTCATATATTGCCTAACATATGCTAAAAATGATGTAAAACACCATTCAACATGCTATCCAATAGGTCACCATGGCCCCTTCCAAACAAAGCATAATTACCTTGAACATTACAGGCGTGTCTGAGTACATGGTCCGAGATCAGTCTAGACAGGCACCAGGCCAGTTTGGGGGTTGTTCCTCTGTAACAACATTAAAGTAGCAATTTAGCAATACATATGATCACAATACACTATATATAAAGAGCGAAATTTAAATATACTCCTCAGCATCTGACTATTGTATAATTTATATAATTATACTCCTTAGCATCTTATTAATTTCTTATTTTCACAAAAAAATTATTCTGAAAATAAAAAATCCTGTACTTTAAAATACAGATGACCTTAAAACTGCAAGATAAATAGGTGGTTTAATCTTTGTTACATGGTAATTAAAATGTCTCCAAGATCGATTGCATAATTCTGATTTTACTCCTTTCAATACATGAATTTGATTGGTCACCAGATTTATAGGGAATGTGGATAATTTCTAACATGTACATAACGCTACAATCGATCTTGGAAATGAAAACAAAATAAAAAAACTTGCACTTTTAATGGTGTTAAGTATATATATGAAATATAACGCTATTCCTATTTGGTACTGTCGACATACGGTAATCATTAGTTCTTGATGACAAACCCTCCAACGTTTGGCTTGAAAGCAAATCTCTACCAAATAAACACCTCAATATAGGATTCATGATTGTTGAACTTACGGATGATCTTTCTTGTACAGATGGAAAGCCAGCACTATCATGCTGTTCATAAACTGTCTTTGTAGTATTCTCTCGTATGGATTGTGGAGTTCCGAATTAGATTTATTTTGACCTACAGTTGAAAACAACATTTTGCTATCATTTGAAGTTTTTTAAGAATAAATTGTATTTTCACATCTGCTAATTTTTAGAAAACCTTATAGAGTGTATCTTCAAGGTTTTCATGAATAAAGAATTTAACTATATAACAATGTGTTTGTTTGTCATATATGGACCCACAGAAGCTCTGAATTAATTAACACTGATACCCTCATAGTAACACTGTAGTGCTGAATTATGCTCCCAAAGAAGTGCTGACCTCTCTACGGAGTGGGGCCATTACACTTTTTGTATTAAACAATTTCAGTGAATGGTGAACTTGAAGAAGTAACATTGTGTTCAACATCATCCAAGCTAAACGTTTTTTACGATATCAAGCAGTCTAAAGATTCTATTATCACGACATGTATAAGTAGACTACATGAATGAGTAACAGTTTACCCAGCAGTCTGTCCATATCCATAAGTGTCTTTTCCTTGTGATGTAGCCGAGTGTCCTTCATGAAGCGCCATAACTGCATCCGGTTCATCACAAATGTGTTGTCTGGACTCTCTTCATGGCCCAGATTACTGTAGAAACTGTAAACAAACAAATAAAATATGGTACCGACATGATGGGACACTTGTACAAACTATTTATCGGACCAGGACTACAGAACTGAAGAAGAATAAATTTAAAGTTAAAAGTAGTATTCTACTAGTTTAAACATGTTTATTTTACATCGATTACGAAACAAGTTATTGCAACTTAGATTAATCACTCTCGATGGCTTCCTGGGTAGAACCAGTACTAAGCAATGTGGATTAATTATCTTGCTCAAAGATAAATAATGTGGCCGCAGCGAGGGTCGAACCCACGACCTCTCGATCTGGAGTTCTGTGCTCTACCACTGGATCACGCACTCCAGTCTGACAGATATAAGATAAAAAATTCTAACCCACACTGAACAGGACTGGTGATGACAATAAAGTAATCCAAATGACACTGAAGACCGTGCTGATGATTGTTAGGATAAACCTAGAGTAAATATCATGATAAATGAAGATTATGAAGGTAGTGTAGAAAGATGGCCATGATCACTTATTATTCACGTTTTGTTATTGTCAAGCCCAAGGCTGATGACAGGCTGATCATGAATTACTAGTTGTATTTGTTTAATACTGATGTATTTGTTTAATACTGATGTAAGCCCACAAATGTTACACAAATTACACAAACCAGTATATAATTCAAAGGAGGATTATACTGAAACGAAAAAGAAACGCGACACAGGAATTTCCGATGTATATTTTAAGCACAATATGTGGCTGTTAATCGATGGTACATGGCTATGTAAGACATTTACTTTCGGGGGGAAAAAAAGACTAAAACAACACATAACACAGCAAATAGAATGAATGAATGGTGTTTTACGGCACGTCGACACATAAATAGGTCATATTGTGCGCAAAAATTTATGAAAAATGAAGTATTAATTAAAAATAATGTAAATATATAATGATAAAACTATTAAAAAATAAGGGATGATCAGGTGTAATATAAACTATGTATGTAAATCAACAAATGCCCGTCAACGGGTATATAAACAAGTAAATATATATAAGAACACATTACAATGATTTATATAGTCTGATCTCTTTCAGGAAATCTAAAACAAGACTAAAATCTACAGTATCAAATAACTCTTTCATAGTATTGACAGCAAATAGTATTCCTTCAAAGTTTCATTATTGACAGAGTATGCGTTTGACTCAAACATGTGAGCAAACTTAGGATGCAAAATTTTGCAAACTTTTTAAGTTAAATGGCTCAATTTTTCAAAGGGAAATTTCAACATTTATGAATTTCTTGTTACAAAATGTACTGTGATTAAAACGTCTACAACATCACAGTTGTGTCGTTTCTCTAACTGCAACTTTTTTTTTTAACAAAACATCTTGGGATTTCTTTGTATTAAGTGTGCAATATATACAATATATACCGGTAATTCCCGAGTTGCATTTCTTTTTTGCTTCAGTATATATTGGTTCTGATGATGATGATCATGATGATGATGATGATGATGATGATGATGATACATACCTGTATATCCTCCTAAGACTGCTAATGTGTCGTGTGATGACAAACAGCACCTGACTGGCCTCGTCATCCCGGTCTGCCTCGGTGAACTCATTCAGCAGATAGTCCAGATCCAGCTGGAAACTCGGGCTGATTGTGTTGCGGCTCTCGTTGCTGTGTACCGATACATTGTCTGAGACGGGAGAGGAAATGACAAATAAATGTTGTTAGGTGGAATGTGATTATAACAAAATAGAATTATAGGGTACCTTGGATTGAAACAGGATGAAAACTGTTACAGAAACATCAGCCGGAGAAGTGGTTATTAATGCTATTAATATCAGGGCTTTCACTAAAATAAGAGTACCCATAGAAAACTTGTACGCACTTGCAGAACAACCCAAACTATCTACGTGGTACATTTTTAACCCTTTTCCTGCCTTGTGGACAAGACTGATCCTGTAGTCATAACTATAAGGAATCAAGAGGTATATTAATTACTAACCAACAGTTAATAAAAATTACTGCTTTTGCAACTTTTGCATCCGAGTCTACCATTTATATTTATTAACAGTTATACAGGTAGTGTAAATAATTTGGATACAATGTAAGAACATGCATCGCTTAATAATAAGTATTTAGGTTAAACTAGTAATGAAGAAGTTAATTTATAATGAAGTTAACTTAAAATGATCATTTATCATAACATATATTTACTTACCCATTGGTAAGGGTGTGCGTGTGCGAATGTTTGTAAGGTCTGGCGATGTGGAGCCATCCATCGTGAATTCTGGGTACTCTACAATGTGATCTCTCTCGAATGCACCCTCATATATTCGCCCATTCTTGAATGTGAATTTGCCCTGAAAATGAGTGAAATAAATTGTCAACATAATTTCCCCAACCACATGTCTATGTGATAGAGAATCTAAGTTTGGTTTCTCACCTTGACAAGCACCTTTGACCGTTCTTTTGCCTAACATATCTCGAACGTAAATTTGATCACAAGTCCACGATCTTGAACATAAATTTGATTCCAAGTCTGCGATCTTGAACATAAATTTGATTACAATTCTTCGATCTTGAACATAAATTTGATTCCAAGTCTGCGATCTTGAACATAAATTTGATTCCAAGTCTGCATTTAATTATCCCAAGATATGGTATTTTTGCATTTAATAATCATGATACGTCTTAAGTTACCATTTTTTGCTTTGTTCAATTGCTTTCTATTATACTGTACATTTGATAGAACAATTACTGCTGAACACTACCTGTGTGGGGTCAATCTCTATTGGGACTTGGGGACTACACTATAAGAGCATACTTCCAATATGCTAAATCACATTCCAGCCAACAGTACTTATATAAAACAGAAATCTGGAGTTAAATCCACTAAAACTAATAAATTTTGGACATTATCATTTACACAATACTCTTTTCAATCAACTTTAAAACACACCATTTACAGAAACTCATATAATAAAAAGATAATACTAATGAAACTCTCAGTAACCATGGTTACATGGGAGTCAAGCAAAATAATATAAGCCTCAGAGAGATTATGTTTCATTTCCTTAAATTTGTAACAATGCTGCTCAGATTCTAATTTAAAATAACTTAATTCAATTTCAGAATCTGTTTAAACGACATAACTTGAAAGGTAAAAAAAGTAAAATAAAATGACGATGACTTTATCAAAGTTATTATGACTCAAGCTTGACATTTGAAAGATCTGAATGAACATTTTATACCACGGTTCAAAAGTTTTATAGAGATTATTTAACTGCTGGATAATAGGGAAATCCTTCATGAGATGATCCAGCAGAAAGAAAAAAAAAAGCTTAAAAAAGTTAAATTATTTATTACATTTTAAATCAATTTATGTATGATTTCAACCGGAATGTTTCGCGTTATTGAACATTCTTGGCGGATGACATCGATGTAAGAAACTCTTTATTGATGTCATGACTCAGAGTCAGTTAGTTTATTTTCAGAGTTAGTTATTAATATCTATCGATTATGAATTTTATCATACTGAGAAATCCAGCACTTTTACCCATAGAAATGTACAGTTCATAAAACAATGCAGCAGGGTTTCAGTGCTTGATCCCATTAATGTATGCCATACTTGTTGCATGGATTAAATTAAGTCTTGTTCTTTAGCATGTGTTAGGTAACGGGATATGATGGTGTTGTACAGCACCTTCCCATCAAACATCACCTCGCTATGTAGGTGTGACCATTGTACCTTGTGCATATTTCTTTTTAAAACTTGGGCACCCAGTGCTTTTTTTTTTCCTATACTTTGGGAACACAACCCATATCGTAACAATTGGGAATTTTAGCACAATTTTTCATAAAATTGGGAAAATATATAGAAAAATATTCATTTAATTATTATATCTTTAATACTGTTTTGAGTACACTAAGGTATTTAAAAGCATTTCCTTTTCTGTCTTGTCATACTAATGGTTCTTTCTTTTTTATAATTATTATTATTTCTTTATTTTTTTTATTTCAATTTGAAATTTTGTCTCAAAATTTGGAAAAACATCTATGTTTTGGCATTGGGAATAAAACGGCTATAAAAACAGCCAAAAAAACAAAAAACATTTGCACCCAGCACAAATATTATTAGAACTGTATAATAATTTATTATATAGATGTGGACAGGTCCATTTTCTCCAGTTTGACCTTTTACTCACAAACTCTCAAAACATGATTCAACTAATGCTGTTAAATATAAGCTAAATAGCTTAATGGAAATATTTCATCATCATTTTCAGTAATTGCCTCCCTCTTCTTAGAGTATATTCGCAATCTGACTTGGACCAAACATGAGCAGCAGAAAGGTTACAAACATACAGTCCAAGGTTAAAATCTTCTTTGTACATAGGATTTTAAAAAATAAAAGCATTGTTCATCGTCTAGAGTATCTGGGTTGCCAGAACTGACTGGAATGATTTCATGGTGGTCTATTTACATTATATACAGGGAGAAAACTATTGTCAATTAATTATTTCACAAAAGCTCCTCTCACCTTGCCATGTTTCATGTTATTTTTCCAGCCACCATCGTATTTTGCACCATTGGCATAGTAGAATGTTCCATGTCCATGCCTCAGTCCATTTACAAAGTCTCCATCATACATGTTTCTCAGTGGGTACTGTGAACCGTGAACACGTCTCAACAACCATATATGTTGTCCAACACCATGCTGAAATGGTAATTGTGAACTCTATAGTATAGTTTCGGGTGTCTTAATGCAGATTTAACAAAATATTAAAAACAATTTTCCCAATGTCCATTGTACCTGACCTCTCCCAATCACCCCTAACTGTATGCCATTTTTCCACTGTCCGGTGTACACCTGACCTCTGTCAATGACACCGACCTGTAGGCCATTTTCCCACTGTCCATTGTACCTGACCTCTCTCAATCACACCAACCTGTATGCCATATTCTCACTGTCCGGTGTATATATGACCTCTGCCAATGACACCAACCTGTATGCCATTTTCCTACTGTCCAGTGTAAACCTGATCTCTATGTGTAAACCTGATCTCTATCAATGACACCCACGTGTATGCCATTTTCCCACTGTCCAGAGTATACCTGACCTCTGTCAATGACACCAACCTGCATGCCATTTTCCCACTGTCCAGTGTATACCTGACCTCTGTCAATGACACCAACCTGTGCGCCATTTTCAAACTGTTCGGTTTACATCTGACCTCTGTCAATGACACCAACCTGTATGCCATTTTCCCACTGTCCAGTATATACCTGATCTCTGTCAGTGACACCAACCTGTATGCCATTTTCCCACTGTCCAGTGTATACCTGATCTCTGTCAATGACACTAACCTGTATGCCACATTCTCACTGTCCGGTATATACCTGATCTCTGTCAATGACACCTACCGGTACGCCATTTTCCCACTGTCGGGTGTATACCTGATCTCTGTCAATGACACCTACCTGTATGCCATTTTCCCACTGTTCGGTGTATACCTGATTTCTGTTAATGACACCTACCAGTACGCCATTTTCCCAATGTCTGGTATATACCTGATCTCTGTCAATGACACCAACCTGTATGCCATTTTCCCATTGTCCAGTATATACCTGATCTCTGTCAATGACACCTACCTGTATGCCATTTTCCCATTGTCCAGTATATACCTGATCTCTGTCAATGACACCAACCTGTATGCCATTTTCCCACTGTCCAGTGTATACCTGATCTCTGTCAATGACACCAACCTGTAAGCCATTTTCCCACTGTCCGGTGCATACCTGATCTCTGTCAATGACACCTACCTGTATGCCATTTTCCCACTGTTCGGCGTATACCTGATCTCTGTTAATGACACCTAGCGGTACGCCATTTTCCCACTGTCGGGTGTATACCTGATCACCAACCTGTATGCCATTTTCCCACTGTCCGGTGTATACCTGATCTCTGTCAATGACACCTACCTGTATGCCATTTTCCCACTGTCCAGTGTATACCTGATCACCAACCTGTATGCCATTTTCCCACTGTCCGGTGTATACCTGATCTCTGTCAATGACACCTACCTGTAAGCCATTTTCCCACTGTCCGGTGCATACCTGATCTCTGTCAATGACACCTACCTGTATGCCATTTTCCCACTGTTCGGCGTATACCTGATCTCTGTTAATGACACCTAGCGGTACGCCATTTTCCCACTGTCGGGTGTATACCTGATCTCGGTCAATGACACCTACCTGTATGCCATTTTCCCACTGTCCAATGTATATCTGACTTCTGTCAATGACACCTACCGGTACGCCATTTTCCCACTGTCGGGTGTATACCTGATCTCTGTCAATGACACCAACCTGTATGCCATTTTCCCACTGTCCAGTGTATACCTGATCTCTGTCAATGACACCAACCTGTATGCCATTTTCCCACTCTCCAGTGTAAATGTATACCTAATCTCTATCAATGACACTAACCTGTATGCCATTTTCCCACTGTCCAGTGTATACCTGATCACCAACCTGTATGCCATTTTCCGGGGTATACCTGATCTCTGTCAATGACACCTACCTGTAAGCCATTTTCCCACTGTCCGGTGCATACCTGATCTCTGTCAATGACACCTACCTGTATGCCATTTTCCCACTGTCCGGTGCATACCTAATCTCTGTCAATGACACCTACCTGTATGCCATTTTCCCACTGTCCGGTGTATATCTGATCTCTGTCAATCCACTTCATGGTGCCCTCCCCGTGGCGTACATTGTTGAACCACATACCCTGGTAGATGTTGCCTGCAGGATACTGTCGTGTACCCCAGCCATGCCGTACATTGTTTACCCAGTCACCATCATAGTAGGACTTTCCTTCGCTGTCATAATCCATACGACCCTATGATAAATAATTATACCCGGTACTCAATATGCAAAATGAAATTATCATAACGTTTTTTTGTAAAGTTTAATTGAATTGAACTGAAAGTTGTGTAACAACTTATAAACACAGTCTTTTTAGAGTCACCCAAGATGGGAAGGATACCCGGTTTACCCCCATCCAACAGGTGAGGCCAAGGGAAAGTATCTTGCCCAGAACACACTGATGAAACAAGGTGAAACTGGTGAGGCTTGACCTGGGTCCTGCGGTTTCAAGTCCACCATGCTATCCACTGGGTCACACCAGCACCCGTTGTAAAGTTAAGGAATAAAATTGTTTAATTGATAGTTACATTCATCTACAAATAAGACACATTTTACTTAAGGCATTTTTTGAGGGTTTTTTTTTCCCTAAATATAGGGATCTATAAAGTGAATACAAGTTGATTTTATAGATTGTTAAGTTTCTGTTTACCTTCCCATGTCTCTTGCCCATAGCCCAGTCTCCGCAGTATGACATTGTGTTCTCTCTACACTTGAATGTGCCCAGTCCATGCCTCTTGCCTACAATAACCTCACCCTCGTATGAACTGTCAAAAGAAATACAAAATGAAATAAAATCAAACAAACAGGTAGGAAAATACTTAGCGCAATCAGCATTATATAGAATACACACAAACATTTCAATGTCATTCACACAGCTATTTCTATTGAAAGGATTTGCTTGCCCTAAGAAATCAAAATGAAAACAAGAGAAAGAGCAGATAGAACTATCACTGAAGGTGATGAAAGTTTGTGTATTAAACCTGTAAAGGGCCATGACTCAGACAAAAATCATTTAACTGGAACAAGGTGATGATATGCATAACTACACCTGGAATTGATCATCCCTAAAAAGTTTCGTTTAAATCTGGCCAGGGGTTCAGGAGAACTAGTCAGGACAGAGTTTGTGTATTAAAACCTTTAAAGAGCGATTACTCCACCAAAATCATTCAACCGGAACACGGTTCTGATCATCCCTGCGAAGTTTCACTGAAATCCGGCCAATTAAGGCCCTTTCATCTCAATGAGGCCAAAACATAGCATATTTCAGATAACCAAGAGCCATAACTGCGGTGTAAATGGTTCAATCTGGTTGGTTTTCAAACTTGTCCGAGCTTTCATTGATATTACCAATCTGGTAAAGTTTGGTAAAAATTGAATGGAAAATGAAGCACCTATCGTCTTAACGAGGCAAAATATTGCATTTTTAACTAAATCAAGGGCCATAACTCTGCTGTTACTGGTCCAAACTGGCTGACTTGTCCAAGCTTTCATTGATATTAACAATCTGGTAAAGTTTGGTAAAGATCGTCTTAGCGAGGAAAAAGTTAACGGACAGACGACGGACAACTCGCCATCCCATAAGCTCTGCTGGCCCTTCATAGAACCGGAAAATAAATAAATAAAATAAAAAAGCCGACCTTCTGTGCAAGTTGTTAGATGCTGCAAGTTAAAAAATTAAGATTCCCATTAATAGCTGAACTAAATTGATGTGAAACTCAAAAGGATAAAATAACCATTTTTTAAGATCCACCAAAAAAACATGGAAATTGACAAATTATGGAAGATTATGTTTCTGAAATAGATCCAATTTATTATTAATTTGCTATGAAAATTTACATAAGTTGAACTTTTGTTCAAATTTTCTCTGGCTTCAGTTTGATTAAACAAACTGATCTCTTTTCATACGTTAAGCATACAACCAGCTTAAAGTATAAGGTTTTAAAACAAGAGGTCCAAGAGGGCATGTGGACGCTGTACTTGCTAAAGATAAAGTTTATGCACAAGGGGCCATAACTTTGTCGAAAATGATATGCACAACTAGGCTTGATGCTGATCATCCTTGTCAAGTTTCGTTTAAATCCGGCCAGAGGTTCAGGAGAACTAGCCTGGAAAAAGTTTGTGCATCAAAAACCTTGAAAGGGCCATTACTCAGCAACAAATTTGTAAATCGGAATGCGACGATGATATCACAACAAGGCTTGGTACTGATCATCCCTGCAAAGTTCCGTGGAAATCCGGCGACGGGTTCAGGGGAACTAGTCAGACAAAGTTTGTGTATTTAAACCTTTGAAGGGCCATAACTCTGCCAAAAAGTATTCAAGGCGATGATATGCACAACTACACCTGGAACTGATCATCCCTAAAAAAGTTTTGTTTAAATCCGGCCAGGGGTTCAGGAGAACTAGTCAGGACAAAGTTTGTGTATTAAGACTTTTAAAGGGCCATAACTTTGCCAAAATCATTCAACTGGAACACAGTGACGATATGTGCAACTAGGCTTGATACCGATCATCCCTGCTAAGTTTCACTGAAATCCGGCCAAATGAAAGCCCTTTCGTTTTAAGGCAAAACATAGCATTTTTCAACTAAATCAAGGGCCATAACTCTGGTATTACTAATCCAATTTAACTGGTTTTCAAATTTGCCCAAGCTTTCATTGATATTAGCAACCTGGTAAAGTTTCACAAATATCGGATGAAAAATGAAAGCCCTTTTATCTTAAACAGGCAAAAAAAAGAATTTTTAACTAAATCAAGGGCCATAACTCTGGAGTTACTAGTCCAATATCACTGGGTTTCGAACTTGGCCAAGCTTTCATAGATATTAACAATCTGTGCAAGTTTGGTAAAGATCAAATAATAAATGAAGGCCCTAGAGTGTTCACAAGGCAGAAAATAGGGTTTTCAGAAAAACAAGGGCCATAACTCCGGTGTTACTAATCCGATTTGGCTGGTTTTCGAGCTTATCTGAGCTTTCATTGATAATAACAATCTGTGCAAGTTTGGCAAAGATCAAATAATAAATGAAGGTGCTAGAGTGTTCACAAGGCTTAATATGGCATTTATTAGCAAAACAAGGGCCATAACTCCAGTGAAATTAATCCGATCAGGCTGGTTTTCGAACTTGTCCACACTGGCAAAGTTTTGTAAAGATCCAATTAATATTGAAGGCCCTAGAGTGTTCACAAGGCAACTCGTCATCCCATAAGCTCTGCTGGCCTTTGGCCAGAAGAGCTAAATTAATATACATTATAATATCAAATATCTGTCATGAAGTTTAGGAAGTAATGCAGCAAGGCAGAATGTACAAAGAAAGTCTGGCATACAAAGGATTTATAAAATTTCTATTATTTATTCAAAGTTTTAACTCAGAGATCTTGAGAGTTTATAATATAGCTATATGGAAAGCGATTGATTAGGTTGATCTTAAAAATCCAATACAGGTATCCAATACAAGTTATGAGCGACCTGTGTAGGTTAAGCTGCAGGTTGAAGTTTTATGAATTGAATTGAATATTGTTTAACAGCCCATCAACACAGTATATGTTATTTAGAGCCGCCCCAGAGAGAGGGGAACCGTGCCCTACTCTTATTATCGAATAGATTCATATGGTTCTTTAACTGCTCGGAGGATAGACCAATACGCGGGACCGCCCGGTTTACGTCTCCATCCGATTGACGAGGCTAAGGGAAAGTGTCTTGCCCAAGAACACACCGATGAAACTCAGTGGCCCCATGGAGGATTGAACTCGGGGCTTTCGGTTACAAATCCACCGTACTACCGACTGCACCCCCCCATGAAAAGGGGTTTTACTCTGCCAAAATGAAAGTCCGAGTTAGTGGAGCTAGTTATATAATTAGTCAGGCATAGACATTACATAAGGCAGAACCTTTGAATATACATGCAAAGTAATCCATAATTTAACAATCGATAATTAATAATCGTGCATTATTATCATTGAAAATCTATTAAAACATTCCAACAATCCATTGACTACAATGACATGCATATATATCACCATACAATTCATGATTGTTAAACAAATAACTGTGTTAAAATTAATATTTAATGACTATTATCACAGGAAGACAAAAACAGTCAATGAGTAACATAAACAAAACAAACAGAAACAGGGTGAGATATTTTTCAATTAAGAATAATTTTAACATACATTCATACATTATGGCCGAGTTTCAAAATGGTTTATATTATATACTCTGATTTATTCCTGATCATGACAAATGCTGTTTATTCCATAACATTTATATTGCTTCCTGTTTGTGTTCTCTATAATGCCCCAATAATTATTTGTCACGTCTCAGGAACCTCGAATTTTTCGTACATCATAAAATCCTCCTTAGAGTATTGCAAGTGTGCTAATGAGATAGAGCAAAAAAAATAAATGTGTGTTTTCCTTTAATAAAAAAATGGCCGCAGTACCAATAATTATTATACCATAATGTTAATGCAGCCATTTTGTCTACCAGCAAAGAAGAGGTTTCCGGGCTGATGTCTGAAACAGATACTTTCATTTGTGGGTTCCTCAGAATGCAAACGAACATCACCATGATATCAACATACTTACCTTCCATCTGGCCACTGGTATACACCTTTCCCTGTCACCTGGTTCCGCATAAAGTCTCCCTGAAACACAGATACAAGTAAACTGTAATTATATATCAATGACATGTATAACAACAAGTAGGGTTGTCCTCAATCTTCGGAAAAACAGGTTGAGGTGACCCTAGGAGACATGGTGCAATATGGACAGGTTGAGATGACC
Source organism: Cyrtodaria siliqua (assembly GCA_037043455.1). NCBI lineage: Eukaryota > Metazoa > Mollusca > Bivalvia > Adapedonta > Hiatellidae > Cyrtodaria > Cyrtodaria siliqua. Next base: position 88,831 of record JAWPHD010003256.1, on the reverse strand, counting down.
CCCAGGAGACATGGTGTGATATGGACATGTTAAGGTGACCCCATGAGATATGGTGTAGTATGGACAGGTTGAGAGGACCCCAGGAGATATGGTGTAATATGGACAGGTTGAGGTGACCCCACAGGATACATGATGTGATATGGACATGTTAAGGTGGCCCCAGGAAACAGGTGTGGTATGGTCAGCTTGAGGAGACATGGTGTGGTATGGACAGGTTGAGGTGACCCCAGGAGACATGGTGTGATATGGACATGTTGAGGAGACCCCAGGAGACATGGTGTGATATAGACATGTTAATGTGACCCCAGGAGACAGGTGTGGTATGGACAGCTTGTGGTGACCCAAGGAGTCATGGTGTGATATAGACATGTTATATGGACAGCTTGAGGTGATACCCGGGAGACATGGTGTGATATAGACATGTTAAGGTGACCCCAGGAGACAGGTGTGGTATGGACAGCTTGAGGTGACCCAAGGAGTCATGGTGTGGTATGGGCAGGTTGAGGTGACCTCAGGAGACATAGTGTGATATGGACATATTGGGGTGACCCCAGGAGACATGGTGTGATATGGACAGGTTGAGGTGACCCAGGAGACATGGTGTGGTATGGACAGGTTGAGGTGACCCCAGGAGACATGGTGTGATATGGACAGGTTGAGGTGACCCCCATGAGACATGATGTGATATGGACATGTTAAGGTGACCCCAGGAAACAGGTGTGGTATGGACAGGTTGAGGTGACCCTAGGAGACATGGTGTGGTATGGACAGGTTGAGGTGACCTCAGGAGACATAGTGTGATATGGACATCTTGAGGTGACCCCAGGAGACATGGTGTGATATGGACAGGTGGAGGTGACCCCAGGAGACATGATGTGGTATGTATAGGTTGAGGTGACCCCCAGGAGACATGATGTGGTATGGACAGATTGAGGTGACCCCAGGAGACATGGTGCAATATGGACATGTTGAGATTACCGCAAGGAGACATGGTGTGATATGGACATGTTAAGGTGACCCCAGGAGAAATGGTGTGGAATGGACGTGTTAAGGTGATGCCAGGAGACAGGTGTGGTATGGACAGCTTGAGTTGACCCCAGGAGACATGGTGTGTTATGGACAGGTTGAGGTGACCTCAGGAGACATAGTGTGATATGGACAGACTGAGGTGACCCCAGGCGACATGGTGTGGTATGGACAGGTTGACGTGACCCCAGGAGACATGGTCTGATATGGAGATCCCAGGAGACATGGTGTAATATGGACAGGTTCAGGTGACCCCAGGAGACATGGTGTAATATGGACAGGTTGAGGTGACTCCAGGAGATATGATGTGGTATGAATAGGTTGAGGTGACCACAGGAGACATGATGTGGTATGGACATGTTGAGGTGACCCCTGGAGACATGATGTGGTATGGACAGGTTGAGGTGAACCCAGGAGACATGGTGTAATATGGACATGTTGAGGTGCACCCCCAGGAGACATTGTGTGATATGAACATATAAAAGGTGACCCAGGAGACTTGGTGTGGTATGGATAGATTAAGGTGACCCCAGGAGACATGGTGTGATATGGACATGTTAAGGTGACCCAGGAAACAGGTGTGGTATGGACAGATTGAGATGACCCCAGGAGACATGGTGTGGTATGGACAGGTTGAGTTGACCTCATGAGACAAAGTGTGATATGGACAGACTTAGGTGACCCCAGGAGACATGGTGTGATATGGACATGTTGAGAAGAATCCAGGAGACATGGTGTAATATGGACAGGTTGAGGTGACCCCAGGAGACATGGTGTGGTATGAACAGGTTGAGGTGACCTCAGGAAACATAGTGTGATATGGATAGAATGAGGAAACCCCAGGAGGCATGGTGTGATATGGATAGGTTGAGGTGACCACAGGAGACATGATGTGGTATGGACAGGTTGAGGTGACCCCTTGAGACATGATGTGGTATGGACAGGTTGAGGTGAACCCAGGAGACATGGTGTAATATGGACATGTTGAGGTGCCCCCCCAGGAGACATTGTGTGATATGGACATATTAAGGTGACCCATGAGACATAGTGTGATATGGATAGATTAAGGTGACCCCAGGAGACATGGTGTGATATGGACATGTTAAGGTGACCCCAGGAGACAGGTGTGGTATGGACAGATTGAGGTGACCCCAGGAGACATGGTGTGGTATGGACAGGTTGAGGTGACCTCATGAGACATAGTGTGATATGGACAGACTGAGGTGACCCCAGGTGACATGGTGTGATATGGACATGTTGAGAAGACCCCAGGAGACATGGTGTAATATGGACAGGTTGAGGTGACACCCAGGAGACATGGTGTGATATAGACATGTTAAGGTGACCCCAGGAGACAGGTGTGGTATGGACAGCTTGATGTGACCGCAGGAGACATAGTGTGGTAAGGACAGGTTGAGGTGACCTCAGGAGACATAGTGTGATATGGACAGATTGAGGTGACCCCAGGAGACATGGTGTGATATGGACAGGTTGAGGTGAACCCAGGAGACATGGTGTAGCTTGGACAGGTTGAGGTGACCCCAGGAGACATGGTGTAATATGGACAGGTTTAGGTGACCCCAGGAGACATGGTGTGGTGTGGACAGGTTGAGGTGACCTCAGGAAACATAGTGTGATATGGATGGAATGAGGTGACCTCAGGAGGCATGGTGTAATATGGATAGGTTGAGGTGATCACAGGAGACATGATGTGGTATGGACAGGTTGAGGTGACCCCTGGAGACATGATGCGGTATTGACAGGTTGAGGTGAACCCAGGAGACATGGTGTAATATGGACATGTTGAGGTGCCGCCCAGGAGACATTGTGTGATATGGACATATTAAGGTGACCAGGAGACTTGGTGTGGAATGGACATGTTAAGGTGACCCCAGGAAACAGGTGTGGTATGGACAGCTTGAGGTGACCCTAGGAGACATGGTGTGGTATGGACAGGTTCAGGTGACCTAAGGAGACATAGTGTGATATGGACAGATTGAGGTGACCCCAGGAGACATGGTGTGATATGGACAGGTTTAGGTGACCCCAGGAGACATGGTGTATTATGGACAGGTTGAAGTGACTCCCAGGAGACATTGGTGTGATATGGACATGTTAAGGTAACCCCAGGAGACATGGTGTGGTATGGACAGGTTGAGATGACCCCAGGAGATATGGTGTAATATGGACAGGTTGAGGTGACCCCCAGGAGACATGGTATGATATGGACATGTTAAGTTGACCCCAGGAAACAGGTGTGGTATGGACAGGTTTAGGTGACCCCAAGAGACATGGTGTGATATGGACATTTTGAGGTGACCCCAGGAGACATGGTGTGATATGGACAGGTTTAGGTGACCCCAGGGGAGAGGTGTTGTATGGACAGCTTGAGGTGACCCCAGGAGACATAGTGTGATATGGACAGGTTGAATTGAATTGAATTGAACATGCCAGGCTCATACTCCAAGGTGACCCAAGAATATATGGTTATGGTGTGTGGACAGGCTGAGGTGACCCCAGGAGACATTACAGTGTACATTATAGACTTCTTGTGAGGCAGGAGATTGAACCTTTGATACTTGGTTTAGGAAAAAACATCCTGACCACTTGATTACCGCACAGCATTTTAGTGAGTAAATGACATTGTCTAACACACCGGAGCAAAGAAATTTAGCATTATTTAAAAATTCTGGAATATGCTTTGATGCATTAAAGTCTCTTTACCATGCATTATTGTGTTAATCCTTTTAATGACAACCCGCAATATTTACTACGCAGTTTCTCTTTCAGCATTTAATGACTTTCACTGGTCCATCAATAAATGTTTGAACGAGTTGCAGTGCCACTCCAAACCATATATATATACTAGAAGGGCGTTTCAAGGAACACTTGTGTCGCCTGCCTTGTGCTTATTTCAACAAGTACAATCTAACTATAATGCTTGAAGACAGGGTATTCCATTCTTCATGAATTATGGAGCTTTTTTTTTAAGTATTAAAGTTCATGAAAAGAGGCATAAATCTGCATTGGATAATTGATAAGGAAGAACAGTATAACGTTTCATGACCATAGGTCAATATTTTGATAAGTTACGAGTAAATTAAGACTGGAGTTTAAAATTTTATGAAAGGGGCATAACTCTGTCAAAATGAAATTCAGAGTTATTGGACAATATTTCTTTAGTTAAGACGAAGATGTGTATGAAGTTCCATGGAATTGGTCAAATACTTCTTAAGTTATGGCCAGTTATGAGCTTGGTTAGGTTGCAGGTTAGTATTATGAAAGGGGCATAACTCTGCCAAAATGAAAGGCAGTGGAGTTATGAGTCATGTGTAGGTTAAGATGAATACATGTGTGTGAAGTTTCATAAATATAGATCAAATACTTTTCAAGTTATGGCCGGACGACGACAAACAAATTGATCCCTAAGTGCGTATTCCCAACGTTTCCCAACGTTCAATAACGGTCTGAATATTTCTTGCTTTCTCGGCATTTGTAGCATTTTATAATAACGCTATTATTATAATTACTTGCTTATTGTAAATCTACATGGGCCCCTTTTGCGGGCATTCTCTTCCAATATCAGCTATATTTAAACATATCTTTATAATCATTTGTGCATTTTTTTCTAGATTTTTTCCATTGCAATTGTTTTTTAAATGGTTTTATTATGAACGCTATACATATATATATATATTTCCCTTAGCCTCGTCTGTCGGATGGGAACATAAATCGGGCGGTCCCGTGTATCGGTCTATCCTCCGAGCACGTTAAAGCGTTAAAGAACCATAGGAATCTATTCGATAATAAGAGTAGGGCAGGTTCCCGGATTACTATGTATCCTTCCCCTCTCTCTGGGGCGGCTCTAAATAACCTATACTGTGTTGATGAGCCATTAAACAACATTCAGTTCACTGTCGTTGAACTCCTGAAGAAGGCATAAAGCAGTAAGCACTCGAGTATACATATATAGCGCTGTAAAATGGTAATTTTCCACATTGTATTTTAACAAAATTTCTCTACCATTTAGTATCCTTTCCAGATCCAGTGTTTGTGAAAGGTGTTCTTTTCAATATATGATTTTCTCTACAATATGTAGATATACAGAAAGAACCAATCACATCAATATTTTCTTATGGTCTTCAATATTAAAGTATGTTGTTTGTACTTTAAAAAAAAAAAATCTATATTTTATATCTTTCAATTCAAGGAACCACACTAGTTTTGAGAAATGATGATGAAAACCCCAAAAAAGGAATTGGTGGCGATATTGGGCTATATGAAGATATTCAATCAGTTTGTTAGTGTAGTATTCCGTCTGATAGACAAGGGTCTCAAGAGAAAATACATTTCCTTTATTGTTGATTGGCAAAGGATTAACACCAAAAATATGAAGATCTCACTACACACTTAGCTCCCTTGCATGTGACTGTAGGATGATTCTTACACCATAAAAAGTAGGGGTGTGTTCTTCGGTTTGAGATATTTTAATAATTGCCCATAGATATTTTCTTTTCTTGTTGCAGGTGAGAAAACAATAGTGTGAGATTGGATGAACAGTGATTAGACGACACTGACAGCAAAATGTGACACATTTGTGGGTGCTCAAAATGCGTATGAATTTAGATGCAAACTGTTTAGTGAAAGCCGAAAAGAGTACCTTGACTGCCACCACTCACATTAAAAAAAAAAAAAAATGGGCTATGAACCAGATTTTGTGGATTTTTATGAGCAGCAGTAACTGTATTTTCCCAAAAAAATACTTTTAGACTGTAAATGCTTGATTCAGAATGGAAAATTGGACTTTACTGCCTATGGCCAACACAGTAAAATCGAAGTGTGTTGTGAGACCTATACCTTCTTCAATAAAATCAATAATCCGCTAAGAAGGTATATATTTCTGGTGTTAATCCTTTACCAATCAGCAATAAAGGAAATGTACATTTTCTCTTGAGACCCTTGTCTACCACAGATGGAATACTACACTAACAAACTGATTGAATATCTTCATATAGCCCAATATTGCCACCAATTCCTTTTTTCACCTGCAGCAGGATTGATTTTCCCAGACAGACACAATCTAGCTATTCCAATGCAATCAAAGGCAACACCTAATGGGACTGCTACAGTCTGCATGTGTTATACGGACATGGTATAATTCCCATAAGTATTGTACGGTTTTAATGAAGGTATTCCTATTTACTAGTATTCAGCACTTATAGCATAGAAGAGCTCGAGTAGAATAATACATTATTAATTGTAATCCATACATAAACACAAATTACGGAGCTTTAAAATCGAAGCAATCCCACAGGGTCACCATTCAAACAAACAAGAGATGTTTGTAAAACATATATGGCCCCTTCAACGACCATGACACAAACATTCCTGCCAAGTTTTGAGTTTGTAGTGCCAGCTGTTCTCGAATTATCGGAAATGCAAAAACATTTAAGTGATTTTTTACATGTTTTGTGAACATGGCAACCACATTTCTTATGTGAATCTACCCAAAAGGGGAGGTGCACAACTACACCATGATAGAAACATTCCTGCCAAGTTTCGAGTTTGTAGTGCTAGCTGTTCTTGAGTTAACGCGAAGACAAGCAATGTTTAGTGATATTTTACATGTTTTGTTACCATGGCAACCACATTTCTTATGAGAATCTACCCAAAAAGGTAGGTGCACAACTAGACCATGACACAAACATTCCTGCCAAGTTTCGAGTTTGTAGTCCAGCTGTTATTGAGATATTGCGAAGACAAGATTTCGGGACGGACCGACGGACCGACATAAATTTGCAAAATTAATTAAGCAGAGGATGTCACACGCAAAATATTATGACACTATCAGAGAAGATTTTAACAACAGGGGCAATAAACTTGGAAGCTGACAAAAAAAAAAGAACATTTTCCTCTATCTTAAACTGATACCCCTGGGAATTATAAAATGTAACCCTAGGATCATCATTTACACAAACTTGGTATATTTGTGCTACATGTAAAATCATAAAAGATTTTCCTATATATAATTAACTCTATATAAAACTTTCACCAATGAGGTGCCCCAGTTTCATCATTTAAACAAACTTGGTAAGGATCAAAACCTCTAGCTATATGGAATATATATGGGAGCTCTGTCTTATGGTTTCAGAGAGAACATGTTTCATGCTTCCCCATAACATTAGTCTATAATGGGGTGTGCCATATTTGTCGCCAAGGTCACCATTTGAGCAAATTTAGTAGAGGATCATTAGCTTATGCTACATGTAAATATGAGAGCTCAATGCCTTGTGGTTTCAGAAAAAATTTATATTTCCATATGAAAGTCTAGGTACAACACGTGACCTATTGGGTGGGACCAAATTTGACACCAGGGTTGCCATTTGAACAAATTTGGAAGAGGATCAAAGTTTGTGCTACATACAATATATATAGAGGATTTGACATGAGTTCCTGTTTAATATTGGACTAAATAAAAGTATATGATGTTAGGCTGTGCCTATATGATGTGAGGCTGTGCCTATATGATGTGAGGCTGTGCCTATATGATGTTAGGCTGTGCCTATATGATGTTAGGCTGTGCCTATATGATGTGAGGCTGTGCCTATATGATGTTAGGCTGTGCCTATATGATGTGAGGCTGTGCCTATATGATGTTAGGCTGTGCCTATATGATGTTAGGCTGTGCCTATATGATCTGAGGCTGTGCCTATATGATGTGAGGCTGTGCCTATATGATGTTAGGCTGTGCCTATATGATGTGAGGCTGTGCCTATATGATGTGAGGCTGTGCCTATATGATGTGAGGCTGTGCCTATATGATGTGAGGCTGTGCCTATATGATGTGAGGCTGTGCCTATATGATGTTAGGCTGTGCCTATATGATGTGAGGCTGTGCCTATATGATGTTAGGCTGTGCCTATAGGATGTGAGGCTGTGCCTATAGGATGTGAGGCTGTGCCTATATGATGTTAGGCTGTGCCTATATGATGTGAGGCTGTGCCTATATGATGTGAGGCTGTGCCTATATGATGTGAGGCTGTGCCTATATGATGTTAGGCTGTGCCTATATGATGTGAGGCTGTGCCTATATGATGTTAGGCTGTGCCTATATGATGTGAGGCTGTGCCTATATGATGTGAGGCTGTGCCTATATGATGTTAGGCTGTGCCTATATGATGTGAGGCTGTGCCTATATGATGTTAGGCTGTGCCTATATGATGTTAGGCTGTGCCTATATGATGTTAGGCTGTGCCTATATGATGTGAGGCTGTGCCTATATGATGTGAGGCTGTGCCTATAGGATGTGAGGCTGTGCCTATATGATGTGAGGATGTGCCTATAGGATGTGAGGCTGTGCCTATATGATGTGAGGCTGTGCCTATATGATGTGAGGATGTGCCTATAGGATGTGAGGCTGTGCCTATAGGATGTGAGGCTGTGCCTATATGATGTGAGGCTGTGCCGAGCATCATATCAAGTTTATCCAATGAGTTTAATAAATTCATATTAAATACTAGTAATACGCCAAAACAATGACGTCAATAACGTCAACAGCTACATTACGTCATTTTCGGTATTTCACATGTGAAATATAAACAATGAAAATATAAGGTTTTATTTTAATCATAAAATCCACTATTTCACTGTAAAGTATATAATAAATGTTGCTACGTTCAAGCAATCTGAACTGTCTCATCGATACCTGCAAAATGGTACGTTTAACAGTAACAGAAATCGAAGAGGCATTCCTGATAGCATGTAGCGACCTGCACAGAAATGAAAGTAAATATCCAGCCTTATTACGCAAGTAAACATCATATTTATGTTATGGCTTAATCACTGAAAGTTATATGATGCATTATTTAACATTATTATTAGAGAGGCCAGGGATGGTAGTCTAACTACATGTACCACCACCTGTCACCGTGAATCAAACGGGGACTGCACTACTGAAAAGCAGGTATAATACTTGATACTGTGCTTACGCATGGTGATGTACCACCCTGGCAATGTAATGACAACATGATGCCATGCTCATGGGCCTGGCTACAAGGACCCACCTGTCATAGGGAGTCAGACGAGTCTACACTACTGAAGGCAGATATTCTCGTACAATACTGAATATCAAGCTAATACATAGAACAACATCAGTGGTTTTTTACCCAAAAATATTCGGCGAAGTTCGGCCCCATTCCCCGATTGAAATAGTATATATATTATTTTACTTTTAAATGTTGTTTCCATCAAACATATTCTTCATGTAAATTTAGTATGAAATGAAAGACTGTGACTTAATACATATAAAAAAAACCACTATCTTTCTCATATATTTTTACATTGTCGAAATTCCCACTTTTTCCAATTCACATCAAATTTTTCATATTTAAAAAACACTGAACATACACAATGATGCCAATTGCTTTGACACTTTTGTTTCACAGTAACAATAGATTTTCTAGTTGCTTTATTGTATCCTGAACTAATAGGGATATATCTGGGCTAAAGTGACGTCACATACTGTGTAAACCTCCTATATCTAAGATTGAATCCTATTCCTATATAAAAGTGCATGCACAATGAATGAATGATTTCTTGGCATAAATTCACCACTAACGCGATATAGACTGAAAATATCAATATGAATTCAAAAGGATCAAAAACAGATCAAGAAGCAACATATCTAATTAATGCATTAGGCGTATCTATCAATGATTTATAACAAAATAAAAAGTAAGATTAGTGGTCAAGATGTTTTATTCAGTGGCTTATATGCCTCGTTATTATCTTTTGTTTAGTGACAGACCTTAGAATAATTGTTATTAGGTCTGTGGTTTAGTCAAGCAACTCAACTGCACGTTCAGCTGTCTGTAAAAGGACACTTAGATAGTAAGATTATATCTATTACATAATGGAACTTGCTTTGAATAAGTCAGTAGAGCTGAAGTAGAGATACTTCAGGCAGTGAACTAGATCCTTTTTTTTTCCTTTTTTTTTAAAAAAAAAACAACGTTGTAAAGACATGCCAGTGAACCAGGACAGATACACCAAATAACCCCTTTCATGCACATTGTAGCATGAAGCCAATTCAAAATTATGTTCTCTCACAGCACTTAAACACTGGAGAGCACATTTGTAATTTTGTCTTTTATCTTTTAAAAACCCTATCTTTTCTGTTGTGTGTGTAGTAATAAATTAAATGTAATAAAATAAATATCTATAAACAATGTTCCTATTACTAAGAAATTCAAACAAAGTCTGAGGTTGAATACATTTGAACTTTATACAAATGACGCCTTTGTTTTACCCTGCAACTGCCCATTTCTGGTAAGATAGTGCACAATATCTATCATAAGACTGTATTTAATACTTAAAGGGACACATGGCAATCTTGAGTTTTATTCAAACATTAAAATTTGCTCCTCAATTTACTTATCCTATGCCATTTTGACTTTAAAACTGCTTGCATATAATTAAATAAAAAATTGAGATTTCAATTTTCTTCACTAATTCACCAAATTTTTAAATATATTATTGATGCACTATTATAAAAAGTCAGTAATTTGTAAAAATAATTTTCTTTGAACTATTCTAACAATTACTATTAATGATTGAACAAATGCAAGTGAAGAGAAAAACTAACGGGATGCGATGAGTTTTTAAACAAGAGGCCCAAGAGGGCCTGTGGACGCTCTACTGGCTAATATGGCTCTTATGACATCAATGAAGCGAGTGACTATCGTCTTAAAGAGGCAAAATATAGCATTTTTAACTATATCAAGAGCAGTAACTCTGTCATTACTGGTCCGATCTGGCTGGTTTTCAAAGTTGGCCAGTAGAGATAATAAAAAAAAATCGAAAAAAAAAAAAAATTAAAAAAAAAAAAGATGCCCAAGAGGGCCTGTGGACGCTCTACTGGCTAACATGGCTCTTATAACATCAATGAAGCGAGTGACTGCCATTTAAGTTTTTTTGGAAGTTTCGGGCAAAAAACAGCTTTTGAATTAAATCAAGGGCCACAACTAAAGAATCTTTAAAGTTCGGTAAAGATCAGATGAAAATGAAGATCCTACCGTATTAACGAGGTAAAATATAGCATTTTTAACTAAATCAAGAGCCATAACTCCTTTGTTACTTGTCCGACTGCTCCAACATAGAGCTAGAAAAAATAATTTTAATTAAAAAAAAAAAAAAAAAAAATTAAAAAAAAAAAAATAAAAAAATAAAAAAATAAAAAAAAAATTAAAATTAAAAATTTAAAAAAAGAAACAAGAGGCCCAAGAGGGCCTGTGGACGCTCTACTGGCTAACATGGCTCTTATAACATCAATGAAGTGAGTGACTGCCATTTACGTTTTTTTGAAAGTTTCGGGCAAAAAACAGCTTTTTAACTAAATCAAGGGCCATAACTAAAGAATCTGGTAAAGTTTGGTAAAGATCAGATGAAAAATGAAGGCCCAACCGTATTAACGAGGCAACATATAGGCAACATATAGCATGTTTAACTAAATCAAGAACACCTCTGTTACTGGTCCGACTGGTCGAACATAGAGCTAAAAAAATAAAAATCAAAAATCAAAAAAACATCAAAAAAACATCAAAAAAAATCAAAAAAAAAAGTTCAAAAAAATCAAAAAAAAAGAGAAGATATTTAAAAATAAAAAAATAAAAAAAAGATAATTCAAAAAAAAATAAAAAAAAATAATTCAAAAAAAAAAAATCCCTATACATGTCTATGTAAAACATGTGACCCTTGGGGTGGGGCCAAATGTGACCCCAGGGTCACCATTTGAACAAACTTGGTAAAGGACCATAAGCTTTTAGCAAATGCAAAATATTAAACCTCTGGCTCTTGCAGTTCAAGAGAAGATTTTTTTTTCCAGTTTTGCCCTCTACAAGCATTTATGTAAAACTGTGAATCCCCGGGGCAGGGCCAGATATGACCCCAGGGTCCTCATTTGAACAAAATAGGTGAAGGACCATAAGCTTATAGCAACAGCAAAATATTAAACCTCTGGCTCTTGCAGTTTCAGAGAAGAAGTTTTTTTAAGTTTTTCCCTATACATGTCTATGTAAAACATGTGACCCTTGGGGCGGGACCAAATGTGACCCCAGGGTCACTATTTGAACAAACTTGGTAAAGGACCATAAGCTTATAATAAATGTAACATATCAAACCTCTGACTCTTGTAGTTGGCGAGAAGAAGATTTAAAAAAAAAAAATCCTATATAAGTCTATGTAAAACTGTGACCATCGGGGCGGGGACAAATTTGACCCCCGGGTCACCATTTGAACAAACTTAGTAGAGGACTATAAGCTGATGCTACATGTATTACATGAGAGCTCTGTGCCATGTGGTTCCAGAGAAGAAATTTTTTTTCAGTTTTTCCCTATACAAGCCTATGTAAAACTGTGACCCCCAGGGTGGGGCCAAATGTGACCCCTGGGTCACCATTTGAACAAACTTGATAGAGGACCACAAGCTTATAGCAAATGCAAAATATTAAACCTCTGGCTCTTGCAGTTTCGGAGAAGAAGATTTTTTAAGTTTTTCCCTATACATGTCTATGTAAAACATGTGACCCTTGGGGCGGGGCCAAAAGTGACCCGAGGGTCACCATTTGAACAAACTTGGTAAAGGACCATAAGCTTATAGTAAATGCAAAATATCAAACCTCTGGCTCTTGTAGTTTCCGAGAAGAAGATTTTTAAAAATAAAATCCTATAATTTTTTCAGTTTTTCCCTATACAAGCCTATGTAAAATTGTGACCCCCGGGGCGGGGACAAATTTGACCCCAGGGTCACCATTTGAACAAATTTAGTAGAGGACCATAAGCTGATGCTACATGTAATACATGAGAGCTCTGTGCCTTGTGGTTTCAGAGAAGAAGATTTTTTAAAGTTTTTTCCTATATGTCTATATGAAAAACATGCAAAACCTCAATATACAAATTTTGGACCCCCGGGGCACAGCCATTTTTGACCCTGGGGACTTTATTTGAACAAACTTGATAGTTTAGGCGTTGGCGATCATTTTAAAAGAAAAACTGTTGAAATCTGTCCAGCGGTTCTGGAGAAGAAGATTTTTTAAGGTTTCGACCATATATGGTAATGGCAGCCATCTTGGATGTAGCGTTGACCTAATTTTAACAAATCTAAAAAGCATTCATCTAAGGATCATCCACGTGAAGTTTGGTCAAAATTAGCCAAGCGGTTTCTGAGGAGAAGTCGTTTGAAGAAAAGTTAACGGACGACAGACGACAGACAGACGACAGACAGACGACGGACAACACAGCATCCCATAAGCTCTGCTGGCCCTTGGCCAGTAGAGCTAAAAATCAAGATTGCCATGTGTCCCTTTAAAACAAGAGGGCCAGGATGGCCCTTAGCCTAGATCGCTCACCTGGTAATCATGGGCAATAAGTCTGCTGTGTCTAAGGGGAGTATACGGATGGATATCAATCAGACAACTTTTTTAAGCTTTTAACGATATTAACATTCTAAACAAATTCGGTAAAGATCAGATAAACAAGAAATCCGCGGATTCATATTTCTTGCATACCGGGCAAGGATATCTGTCATTTTACCGGGGCTAGATATTTCCATCTCACCCTAGGGTCGAGATAAAATTCACACGCGCCAACATCCGGTATGCAGGAAAACATGCAAAACGTTAGTAGCTGGCGAAGTCAATGCACACAATGTCTCTGATATGCAAGAAAAAGAATCTATCATGGGTATTCGGTTCAGATAGGGAAATCCAACCCTCGGTATACGTGTTTTAATCGAAACCTCTTCACCGGATACCCATGAAAGATTCTTATAGTCTCGCCTAACGCGGGCTGGACTTAAAAATAAAAAGGTCAATGATGCTTAAATGAAAGTTTGTAAACATTTTAGTAACTAAAAACAATGGAGTTTGCAGTTTGCTGAGATGACATTTAAGTACATTTGTTTAAAAACAAAATGCCATTCTATTAAAAACAAGAGGACCAAGAGGGCCTGTGGACGCTCTACTGGCTAAAACAGCTCTTATAGATTAAGATAGATATAGCTAGATATAGCTCTCTTCTCCTATAGATTTAACAAAGAAAAATACAATATAGCATTTTTCAACAAATCAAGGGCCATAACTCTGTTATTACTAACAAGATCTAGCTAGTTTTCGAAATTGTCCAGGATTTCATTGATATACCGCGCTTTGCACAACTAGACATCATACTGAAGCTTCCTGCCAAATTTCGTAGAAATCCAACAAGCCGTTTAAGGAGTAGCGCCGACAAGAAATTTAAAATAAAAATGTCAAAGGGCCATAACTCCGTCAAAAATCAGCGAACTGGAACAAAAGCGTGATATGCACAACTAGACATCTTACCGATGCTTCCTGCCAAGTTTCGTCGAAATTCAACAAGGCATTTAGGATGAGTAGCGCCGACAAGAAATTTTAAAGTAAGTGTCAAGTAATTAAAAAGATAATGAAAAAAAAAAAAAAAAAAAAGAATCAATAAAATCAATCAAAAAAAAGGGGGAAAAAAAAAAGGGAAAAAAAAAAAAAATTAGAAAAAAATAAAAAATAAAAAAAATAAATAAATAAATAAATCAAAAAAAAAAAAAAAAAGAAAAAAAAAATTAAAAAAATAAAAATTGGGGAACAATTAATAAAAAATAAAAAAAATAACAAAAAAAAAAAAGCTTTTACCTATACAAGCCTAAGTAAAACTGACCCCCAGGGTGGGGCCAAATATGACCAATAGGCCACCATTTGAACAAACTTGGTAGAAGACCATAAGCTTATAGCAAATGCAAAATATTAAACCTCTGGCTCTTGCAGTTTCAGAGAAGAAGATTTTTTCAGTTTTTCCCTATACATGTCTATGTAAAACATGTGACCCTTGGGGCGGGGTCAAATGTGACCCGAGGGTCACAATTTGAACAAACTTTGTAAAGGACCATAAGCTTATAGCAAATGCAAGATATTAAACCTTAAGCTGTTGCAGTTCCAGAGAAGAAGATTTTTTTCAGTTTTTCCCTATACAAGCATTTATGTAAAACTGTGACCCCGGGGCGGGGCAAGATGTGACACCAGGGTCACCATTTGAACAAACTTGGTAAAGGACCATAAGCTTATAATAAATGTTTAATATCAAACATCTGGCTCTTGTAGTTTCCGAGAAGAAGATTTTTAAAAAAAAAGATCCTATATAAGTCTATGTAAAACTGTGACCCTTGGGGCGGGGACAAATTTGACCCCAGGGTCAGCATTTGAACAAACTTAGTAGAGGACCATAAGCTGATGCTACATGTAATACATGAGAGCTCTGTGCCATGTGGTTCCAGAGAAGAAGATTTTTTTTCATTTTTGCCTATACAAGCCTATGTAAAACTGTGACCCCTGGGGTGGGGCCAAATGTGACCCCTGGGTCACTATTTGAACAAACTTGGTAGAGGACCACAAGCTTATAGCAAATGCAAAATATTAAACCTCTGGCTCTTGCAGTTTCAGAGAAGAAGATTTTTTAAGTTTTTCCCTATACATGTCTATGTAAAACATGTGACCCTTGGGGCGGGGCCAAATGTGACCCGAGGGTCACCATTTGAACAAACTTGGTAAAGGACCATAAGCTTATAGTAAATGCAAAATATCAAACCTCCGGCTGTTGTAGTTTCCGAGAAGAAGATTTTTTTTTTTAAAAATCCTATATAAGTCTATGTAAAATTGTGACCCCCGGGGCGGGGACAAATTTGACCCCAGGGTCACCATTTGAACAAACTTAGCAGAGGACCATAAGCTGATGCTACATGTAATACATGAGAGCTCTGTGCCTTGTGGTTTCAGAGAAGAAGATTTTTTAAAGTTTTTTCCTATATGTCTATATGAAAAACATGCAAAACCTCAATATACAAACTTTGGACCCCCGGGGCACGGCCATTTTTGACCCCGGGAACTTTATTTGAACAATCTTGATAGTCTAGGCGTTGGCGATCATTTTAAAAGAAAAACTGTTGAAATCTGTCCAGAGGTTCTGGAGAAGAAGATTTTTTAAGGTTTCGACCATATATGGTAATGGCAGCCATCTTGGATGTAGCGCTGACCTAATTTTAACAAATCTAAAAAGCATTCATCTAAGGATCATCCATGTGAAGTTTGGTTAAAATTAGCCAAGCGGTTTCTGAGGAGAAGTCGTTTGAAGAAAAGTTAACGGACGACGGACGGACGACGGAAGACGGACAACACACCATCCCATAAGCTCTGCTGGCCCTTGGCCAGTAGAGCTAACAAGAGGCCCAAGAGGGCCTGTGGACACTCTACTTGCTATTATATCAAGGGTTGTCGACATAAAAATTCCCATCAGTAATTCTTTTAAGACATTGCAAAAAATAATCAGGGATAGGATGGCCTTAGATCGCTCACCTGGTAATCATGGGCAATAAGTCTGCTGTGTCTAGTCTGGCATGGGCATTTTTTAATTTGTCCCACTTTTTCGAATGAAGTTTCATAAAAATAGGTGAGTGGGGGGTGTGGTATATTAAAATTCTAAACAAATATGGTAACAATCAGATAAAAATGAAGTATCTACATATTTAACAAAGGAAAATGGAAAATACAATATAGCATTTTTCAATAAATCAAAGGCCATAACTCTGTCGTTACTAACAAGATCTAGCTGTTTTTCGAACTCGTCCAAGATTTCATTGATATACAGCGATTTGCACAACTAAACACCACACTGATGCTTCCTGCCAAATTTCGTAGAAAACTAAAAGCCGTTTAGGAGGAGTAGCACGGACAAGAAATTTAAAGTAAAAATGTCAAAGGGCTATAACTCCGTCAAAAATCAGTGAACAGAAACAAAAGCGTGATATGCACAACTAGATATCTTACCAATGCTTCCTGCCAAGTTTCGTCGAAATCCAACAAGATGTTTAGGAGGAGTAGCGCCGACAATGAATAAATTTAAAGTAAAACTGTCAAGGGGTCATAACAGCGTCAAAAATCAATAAACCGGAAAAAAGCATGATATGCACAACTAGACATCTTACCGATGCTTCCTGCGTTTCGGAGGAGTAACGTCGACAATAAATTTAAAGTAAAAATGTCAAGAGGCCATAACAGAGTCAATAATCAATGAAACTGGAAAACGCGCGATATGCACAACTAGACATTTTACCGATGCTTCCTGCCAAGTTTCGTCAAAATCCAACAAGGCGTTTAGCAGTAGTAGCGCCGACGCAATATGCACAACTAGACATCATACCAATGCTTCCTGCTAAGTTTAGTGTAATTTAAAAAAAAATAAAAAAAAATTCAAAAAATAATAATAATAACAAGAGCTGTCAGAGAACAGCGCAGCTCGACTATTCGATTTTTCAGAGAATAATAAATTTATAGCTAGTATATATACCATCAGAAAACAAGGCTACAACAATGTGGGGTGGGGTTGGGAGCACAACAGAATTGACCAAAACTACACAGAAATATGGGGGTGGGGGCAAGATAGCTATGTGTAAGAATTGACAAAAACACAGAAATTAATATGTAAAAAAAAAAAGAAAAAGTTTCGAGTGTTATAGATATATACATGCTTACATGCAAACCTAGATCTGCCTTTATTGCACATTTTATGGGCCATCACAATTTTTTTTAAAAATAAAAAAATAGGTGTGGAGGGGAGTGGGGGCGTGGGGTAGGTGGGGAGGAGGGAGCCCATGCCCCAATATGGGTGAAGTAATAAGATGCATAATGCTATAACAAATCCCAAACCAAAATTATAGATATATACATGCTTACATGCAAACCTAGATCTGCCTTTATTGCACATTTTCTGGGCCATCACAATTTGGGTTCCAGGAACCAAAATTACTTAAGCAGCCCTTACGATAATGCTATAAGGAAG
This sequence comes from Cyrtodaria siliqua, assembly GCA_037043455.1. NCBI lineage: Eukaryota > Metazoa > Mollusca > Bivalvia > Adapedonta > Hiatellidae > Cyrtodaria > Cyrtodaria siliqua. The sequence continues at coordinate 70,909 of JAWPHD010003256.1, read as the reverse complement.
CTAATGGCCAAGTTTGGTTGTGCTAGGGTAAGAATTGTAAGAGATATACACTTGTAAACACAGCTTACACGCAAAATTTGATGTGAAACAGACATATTTTAAGGGCTATCAGACTTTGGGTTCCATGGGGTTCCATGGGGTTTCATGGGAGCCCAGGGGTTACAGGAACCAAAATTACTTAAGCAGCCCTTACGATAATGCTATAAGGAAGCTAATGGCCAAATTTGGTTGTGCTAGGGTAAGCATTGTAAGAGATATACACTTGTAAACACAGCTTACACGCAAAATTTGATGTGAAATGGGGCACATTTTATGGGCTATCATAATTTGGGTTCCATGGGAGCCCGGGGTGATTACATAAGCTCTTTTATTCTTTGAATAGTCGAGCTAAAAAGGAAAAAGGTAAAAAAGTAATAATAAAAAAGAAAATAATAATAATAAAAAAATAAACAAAAAAATAATAAAGTTAAATAAAAAAATAAAAATAAATCTATATAAATAAAATAAAATACAGTTAAAAAAAACAATAATTTTTTATTTTAATAATTAAAACAATAATAATTATAATAAAAAAAACTGAAAGTTTGGTTAAGATTGCTCAAGAAATGTGGCCTGTATCGTGTTAACAACATGTAAAACTGTATTTTTGCTAATTCAGGGGCCATAACTCTGGTATTACTGGTTCGATCTTGCCCATTATCAATCTCGTCCGAGATCTTATGGTGAAATACAATCGTGCAAGTTTTGCTAAGATTGCTCAAGAAATGTGGCATCTATCGTGTAAACAAGATGAAAAACTGCATTTTTTTGCTAATTCAAGGGCCATAACTCTGGTGTTACTAGTCTGATCTGGCCCGTTCGTGTTCAGGTGAGCTAAAAAAAAAGGGATTTAACGCACCTATTCCTGCAATGTGCCTGCGATTGCGTTTATACAGTACCAATAATGAAGCAATAAAAGTAACTGACCTCATATACAACATCATCTGACCATTTGTAACGCCCCTTTCCATGCATGAAGCCATCAGCAAACTGTCCCTTATACTCATGGCCACCTGCAAACTCAGCCTCCCCATCACCATGGTATAAACCACGTTCTTTGTCACCCATGTAGCTGAAATGAAAATTTAGAAGTTTTCTTTAAAATGTTTAATGCACTATAAAATACAACAAGAGCGCCGTCTAACGGGGGCATTAAATGCCCGTTTTCTCAAGTTTTTAAGTTAAAAGCATTTCCTAGGTGTCAGGACACTGTAACCAGTGTTTCTGCAGGTCTCAATTTTTTAGGGGTCATACTTGACCCCCTATAGAATAAACTGGGGGTCAATTTGTAAATATAGGGGTCATATTTTTTGGACATGCATTTTGATGAATAGACCATGTGATGTCAGATAAACATGTATTATTAGTCGATTAGACATCTTCGATGGATTGGTCAGCAAAAAAAGGAACCGGCGTAATGATTTATTTTGGGTTTGTCTGCCATTTTAGCGCCATGATCATCTACAAGTTTTTATTTGCTAGTGTTTTTATATAAGCGTCTACCTACTCAGACCCACATTATAAACGCAGTCGATATGATGACGACAATTACGCGGAAAGTACAGACATAAGTTTAACCTGTTCTAAAAATAGACCAAGAATGAATAAAAAAAAAATCCAATCATGGGCCACAATGATGGCATTATAATCACTGTAAAATGAACAACATAATGAAACATAACAAAAGCCTAATTCTGATTAGCATAATAAAGTAAATTGAAATGAAATTATAGAAATAAGTTCAGTCATGATTCCTTACATTTGAAGCTTTTCAAGAAAGTATTACGACGATAATTTGACGGGTATTTCATTGCTAGCCTAGTCAATTTCATTGCGTCACGAAAAACGCACATGCTGATTTATGTCGCGTCCCCAATCATTTTAGTGCGTCAAAAACGCAAGAAACACGCTCTCGCGGAAACACTGCTGTAACCCTTACCTTTGACCTTCTAACAAAAAAATAACTGATAGGGAATGTTTTTTAATCCAAGATAACTAGTTGTATAAAGTTTCAAGACTGCAGATCAAATAATTGTGAATAACAGCTGGGAAGGAATTTGTCATGATCCGGTCACAGTGACTTTGACATCTGACCTGTTAAGCTTAAAATTAATAGAGTTGTTGTTTTAACATGGGTACTGTTTCTGTAAAGTTTCAAAATTGTACATGTTGTAGATCTAATAGTTACAAGTTACAGTGAGGAAAATGTCTTAGGATTCAGTCATTGTCAGTTCAATGTGACCTTGATGACCTACTGATCCCAAAAGTAATAGGCTTCCACCTCTGACCAAGGATGATGCACCTATGAAGTTTAATAAGTGTGGGTATCATATTTCCGAGATTGTCATTTGCAATGTGTATGTCCATATGAAGACATGGTAACCTTGAACGTTGACCTACTAAGCCCAAAAGTGATGGGGTTCCTCCTCTCACCAAAGGCAATGTATCTACAAAGTTTCATGAGTGTAGGTATTATACTCCTGAGTTAACACTTGGAATATGTACTGGTGACCATGATCTTTGACCTAATGACCCCAAAAGCAACAGAGTTCCTCCTCTGACCAAATGCAATGTATTTAGAAGTTTCATGAGTGTGGGTGTTGTGGTTTCACAGTTATTTGGTCGAATGTGTATTTTCATATAAGGTCATGATGACCTTGACATTTGGCCTACTCAGCATGCTCAGTCTGACCCCAAAGACAATAAGGTTCTTCCTCTTGCCAACTCCAATGCACATTATGAAGTTTCACCAGTGGGGGTGTTTGGTTTTGATGTTATCGCGCAGAATGCATACAACCACATAAGGTCATAGTGACCTTGACCATTGACCTGCTAACTTCCAATGAAATACAATATTTTCTCTTACCAAGGGCAATGTACCTATGAAGTTTCATGAGTGTAGGTGTTATACGACTTTGAAGTTATCCCACGAAATGCCTATTTCCATATAATGTCAAGGTGACCTTGACCTTTGACCAATAGAGTTTCTCCTCTCACCAAAGTTAATATACCTATGAAATTTCTTGAGTGGGTGTTATAGTTTCAAATTTATCGCCAGGAATGCCTATTTCCATATAAGGTCATGGCCACCACGACCTTTGTCCAACTGAAACATAATCAATAGGGTTCCTCCTCCAACCAAAGGCAATGTACCTATGAAGTTTCATAAGTGTGGGTATAATGGTTATCCTATGGAATGTCTATTTCCATATAAGGTCATGGTGACCTTTACCTTTGAAGTATTGGCCTCAACAAAACAATACGGTTCCTCCTTTCACCTTGGGCAATGTACTTATGAAGTTTTATGAGTGTAGGCTTTACGGTTTTGAATTTATTGCACAGAATGCATGATTCCATATAAGGTCACTGTGGCCTTGACCTTTGACCTACCGGCCCCAAAAACAATAGGGTACCTCCTCTCAACTAGGGCATTGTACCTCAGTGTTTTTTTTTGGCTGTTTTTATAGCCGAAATTCGGTCATATTCCCAATGCCACAACATACCTTTTTTTCCCAATTAAGAGGAAAAAATTCCCAATTTTAAAAAAAAAAAATATTTTTTTTTAGTGTCCCAATCCAATGATTGGGGTTCAAAAGGTTATAAATGCTTCTGTTTATCTTGGTGTACAAAAAACAGTATTAAAGATATAATTGTGAAAGGAAAGCTTTACTTTATATTTTTCCGAATTTTATTAAAAATCGCGCTACAATTCCCAATTTTATGAAAAATCGCGCTAAAATTCCCAATTCCAGGGGTACGGGTCATGTTCCCAAAATCATGAAAAAAATCCCTGTACCTATGATGTTTTATGAGGTTGGGTCTCATACTTTTGGAGTTATCGTATGGAATGCAAAAGCGAACGGACGGACAACCCCATACCATAATACATTCCGTTTTTTCAAAAGGACTTATAAAAATGTTATTTCTCTTTCTGAACAATTTCAAAGGTCATTTAAATCTAGTAATAAAATATTATTTTTTCATTCATTAAATTGTTCGAACGAGTATTATATTGTTATAATGGTGTCATATAATTACAGTACAATGTACATGATGTAGGGTTAAACTTCATAATTATACCCACGTTTTTGGGGGGGAAAATGGATCAAATATTTAGTTTTCTTTCTCAATAAAATGTAATGATTTTGGGAATATCAGCATAATATGCTCCAGGTTCACCATGGGACTCTGGGATAGGGGTCAAAAGTTTAAATACAAAAATACCCTAAACATTACTGTACAGTGTATACATGTAAACAGAAAAGCATGAAACTTTATGATTTAACTTTTTACAGATACATTTTTGTATGATGGAAATTGTTAAGTCATTTTGCTACCTTGGTGTTGTCTTTACCCAGGGAGTAAGTATACGGGGAGGAGAAATGGATCGTTTTGCCGTGTTATGTTGTCACAAATATTTCAAATGTTATTAAAGTTTATTTGATGTTTTCAATAAAATGTTTTCTATAAAGGGTGAAATAAGTTATTTTTCAGTGGTGGTGGTGCTGGTGGTGTGTGTGTGTGTGTATGTGTGTGGTGTGGGGATGCTCTATGGGAAGGGGGATTCAAAACCAGAAAAGTGTTCAAATGTTGAAATGATTGTTCATTTACATACCTCAAAACAATAAGTTCCGACAAAGTTGGTTCGTCATAAACTGGCTCAGGTGACGGATTTTTCGGTGCAGCTTTTTCTGTTGTTTCTTGCATTTCTGTTGTCTCCGATTCATCTGCTTGTGGAGTGACTCGCTCATTAGATCCAAACTGTTGAAGTGCATCGTCTAATTTTTTGGCACTTCTTTTTTCTCCCTTTTCTCCTTTTTTCGATTTTCCATCGCCTTTAGTTGCCATGTCGAATCCGAGATCACGGTAAACAACAACAGAAACGCAGTGAATTTTATTACTTTTTAATTAAATAAATTTAAAAAAAATGTTTTATAAAATAACAATAATACAGTTGAAGTATGCAAATGTTTTGGAAGGGAAGCAAATGAAAGTATAACAATTCCTGCTTTTAATTAAACAATATTTTATAATGTCGGTGCGAAGGTAAAATGTTATCCTAACAGGTACTCGTATTTTTGTACAGCTCTACTGGTCAAATGCAGATGTCAGTAGGAACGTTTAATAGAGGGGACTCGCAACGCCAGAAATCAAGATTTAACTTGTTTTGAATCAAGTTACCTTTAGCCTAGCATGTTTAGTGCGTCTCGATAACGCGGACTTAACGTGTACTATCGTATATTACTCTAGAATATGGCCACAGTCATGAACACATAACACACTATTACTATCCATTTGAAGTCTATATACTAGGTAAAACGATTTCTGAAATTGTCTCCAACCCAAATAAATAGTAATTGTGTGTTATAACAGACTGATATGTGTTCATGACTCTGGTATATAGTGGGTTGGAGACAATTTCAGAAATAGTTTTATTTTGTTGATTTTCTTATAATTATTCATCAAATGGATAGTAATAGTGTGTTATAACAGACTGATATGTGTTCATGACACTGGTGCCAGTGAATATGGCTACTTACTGCAACCAGGGTCGATATATAATGTATATCGATCCGGCTGCAACTAAAAAAGCTCTCGCAGTTTCAATATTTTACCGATTTTTTTATTTTTTATATCAATAAAAAGGTTGAAGGTTAATCTATCCAACCATCTAAAACAAATAGATGTTATCATGCAGATATGCCATTTTCTGCCTAATAAAGGGGTGACCTAATACATTTTGCTTTATTAGGCAAATCAATGAGGAAAAAAGATGTTATAGACCGAAAAAGAGAACAGATCTTTAGTTGAAACATGTGTCCCCCCCCCCCGTCACAGAAGTAACTAAAAAAGAGCTCTCGTAGCTTCAATATTTTACCCATATTATTATTTTTTTATATCCATATTCACTTTTCTGCCTAATAAAGTGACGACCTAATAAATTTTGCTTTATTTGGCACTGACCAATAGAGCAAATCAATGCGGAATCCTCGGCTTTTATTATACGTAACGTTATCTGACGTCATGCACGTAACGTTGCCTGACGACATGTTGGTCTTTTGCATTTTGTGCATTACGCTTTGTAAGTCGTCTTGTGCATTTTCTAAGTTGTGCATTTTCTAAGTTATGGTGTCTGTATCTGTATCTGTATGGTTACGAAGTAGGACCAATACTGGTATATAACTTCGGGAAGAGTGCGCGAGCTTAGTAACAGTTGGAAAGGGATCATTTGAATCCTTCAACTGTTTGGGCGCTGATAGTGTTCTCGTCCAGGTAATTCCACTTAATCACTGTTTTTACGAAGATTGAGTTCCTGTATTGATCAGTGTTGGCGTTATCTATCACAAAGAACTTTGAATTGTTTGTTACTTGTCGCTCAATAATGTTTTTAGATTCAAAATCTGAGAATTGCTTAGCTTTTATAAGTCTTTTAGGTCTTTGACTGACTAAAAATCATATGTGTCTATTGCCGGTACCATACACCCCACTATCTTGTATAAGTAGACAACTCGGATGAATTCACGCCTATGCTGGAGTGTCGGTAGGTCGAGATCTTGCAGCATTCTTGTCACGCAGCAATCATCTCGCGACTTATAATCCTTTTGGATGAACCTGGCAGCTTGGCGTTGAATTTTTTCCAGGGAGTTTATATCCTTTTGGAGATGCGGGTCCCAGATAGAGGAGCCATATTCGAGGGTTGAGCGGACTAGAGTGATATAAGCTAGCTTACGACATTCATGTGGGCAGTTCTTTAAGTTTCTTGTGAATTTCGTAAGTTGCCTTGTGCAAAGTAGAAGTCGTAATGTGCATTTTCTAAGTTGTTATGTACATATTCTAAGTTATCATGTGCATTTCGTAAGTTGTTATGTACATTTCGTAAGTTGTTATGTGCATTTTTTAAGTTGTCTTGTGCATTTTCTAAGTTGTTATGTACATTTCGCAAGTTGTTATGTGCATTGGTTACGTTGTCCTGTGCATATTCTAAGTTGTCTTGTGCATTTTCTAAGTTGTTATGTGCCTTTCGTACCCAATAGATGCACGGTACTGAGGATATTGCCCAACTACAAAAAGAAAGACATACTGTAAAATTACCAATCTCATTAAAATCGTATCCGAATTACGCTTTGATACTTTCCGCTACAGGATCTGACAACACTCCCTTGTAGTGGTGGTGGATGGGTGTGTGCATGGGGGTGGGGTGTGTGTGGGTGGGGGGAGGTTTGTTAATAAAGACGCCAAATTGAAGTATGAGGAGCGCTAATAAAGACGCTCCACAGCGTTTTACTGAAACGCGACATGCGCAGTGAAGCAGTCTATACCGAGCAATTTGGTAGGCTGAAATCTGATTGGCTAATCGTAAGGTCAATCTGACGTGACCAATGGAATGTTGTCAGATCCTTGCCATCTGGATCTTCACCGCGTGCACGTCGCAGCTTGGACACTGATGACACTCAAGATGCCTTTGTAGGTTGTTTTTTTGTTTGTTGCCTCACTCATACTTGGAGTGATACTGCTAACTACATTGAGGACGTCTAACATCTTGATGTGCTCAGTAGCTTGAGTGTCATTTGACCGAGAGTGAAGATGTCTCCTACGTCCCGTCATAGCACCTGACGGCTACACCGAACTCGGAAGTCAGAAGTCCGCAGGCCGAAGCTGAGATCAAAAAACCCCACCCCCACACACCCCACCCCCACAGTAGTATGTAGCAGTATGTAGGCAGTAATATGGATCGACACCGAGGCCTATATTTGACTGAAGACCGAAGAGGGGAAGATGTACCGGCCGTTGGATGGTGTGTGCGGCGCAGGGGTCATACTGTTTCTGCTTAGTACGGTGAAGGGCCTTTTACAGCGTTTCAGCGGGGGAGGCGCGCTTAGTAGCACGAAGAGAGGGCAGTTTTAAAGCCCTCGACTGTCTTTGCGCGGACCAATTGGCTATCCAGATGGTTCCAATATACTAGTGTTTTTACAAAGAATGAATGTTTTAGTTGCTCAGTTTTGCAGTGTGTTATGTTGAATCCTTTATCATTGTTTATAACTTGTCTTTCTGAAATGTTTTGGCTTATAAAGATTGGAGTAATTTGTCTTTTCTGTCTAGCTGGTTGTAAATATTCCTCGTGGGTATGGCTGGTACCAGCCCCTCGACCACTTCGTAGAAGAACACCACTCGACTTCCTGCTCGTCGATCTTGTATGGTGTGTAGCTCTAGGGACTCCAACTTCTTGGTCTGTGATGGGTGTGGCCCCAAACTAGGCTACCTAAACTACACCAGCCAAGTAGTTCGTTGACTCATCCACCTAGAGGATATCGTCTGGACGCCCTACCTCAGCGCCGCAGCGAAAACCACAGAGCGGAAGCGACAACCACCAACATACGATCAACGGAAATGACTACGACCAAATGACTACACAGCAGCACCAGATCAACCAACATACTCAACGCAGATCATAGTCCAGAATCTATTGTACCCATCACTTCAAGATACGTGAGATATCTTGCGCTTGTCGTGTTTGCTGATGGAGGGACTATAAACCTCAGAACTACACACACGCACGCACAGATCCTTGAAGTCTAGAGTATCGTAGCGTGATAAAGGGATGATTTTAATGAGGTTGTCAAATTACCATCTAGATATACATAGCATATCTGTGATTGCTATCAGACTATATTGTGGAGTAGATATGTTGGTAGACATAAGTGTTCAAGTAATAAAGTTATGAGCTAGGGTCCTCAGGTAATTTTTTTAATATACTACCTTAACCAGAAAATGGGCAGACTTTTATGGCATTATTATGTACCACAAAACAGGAGTGTTACGACTTTTGTATAAAATATGCGTGGGGCGTGGGGGAGGAACACATACAACCCATAACCCTTTCTATTAATTCGTATATTCCTAAGTAGAGCGATGTTTTCTTTTACCGTCTCTTGCAATTAAGGGTTAATCAATCGCATAAATATTAACCCCAACACCGATATTTCACTGCGGGACTAGTACATCTTCTGCTCAACGAGTATGGATTTAAATTCTGCGAGTTTACATTATTTCTACTACAAATCACTATTTAAAAAATACTATTTTCGATATTGTGTATTTCAAAAGAAATCTGAGATCCAAATATTAACATATACAATCTATATAAACCATCGGTCTTTCCTTTTCAGATGAAAAACTGAAAGTCGAAAGTTCGAAGTCCTGGTGCGGTAGACGATTTCTGTATACAAAATTACATGAGCGTTTAGCGACTCGGATAAACAATCGACATGGAACCGTCTGCATTTGTGGAAACTGTGTGCCATACCTTGAGTTTTACAGTAGTTGCATTATGTATTGTGATGAAACTACCACAGATTTGGTCAGCTTTTAAATCTGGTGACACAAAAGGCATTAGTTTAGGAAGCGTTCTGTTGGAACAATCTGGGTAAATGCTGTCTTCTTCAGTGATCTATCTTTAATTAACCATATCGCCTTCTCTGTCAGTTCATGGATCTTAATCACTAATTTGGTGTTAACGCCCAAGTCAGAATGTGTATATATTGGTAATAACATGAGAAAATATCAAGACTTTGCTAAAAACAACAAATACATATCCCCCATCTCTTGTCAATTTGGAGGGATAGGCAGAGGGGTAGAATCCCCCCAAATTCATGTTCATTTTATCATTTTTTGTTCATGTTCATTAAAGGTCTTCATCATGATCCCTGCATTGTTTCAGGTGCTATCTCGCTTGCATCAAAAGAGCAGTGGCAGAAAAACAATAACGTGGCTCCAGCGTAAATGGAGTTTCTACGATAGAATTTGCAGCAACTCTGCAGTTCAGGGTGAGAAGGTTCTAGGCCCATTTTCCATATTTTTTCTCGATGTACATGGAAGATGAGCCTGGCATGTTCATGCCTTTTAGGCGCCATATAACCTTTTCTTGTGTTGGTGCGCCTTAAAACCCCAATTCAATTCAATTCAATTCTTGTCAATTTGTGTGAATATTTATATATTTTTTTTATATATATTTGGTAATAACAGAAGATAAAATACATATCCCCCATCTCTTGTCAATTTGTGTGAATATTTGTATATATTTGGTAATAACAGAAGATATAAAAATATGCCAGACGCTTTCTTATGATTCATAAAAGATACCAGGGCAGAAAAAAATGTTTCTGAGTTACTCGTTCTACTTAAGTTAACTGATAAATTGTTAACTTTGTTCTGTTTATCAGTCATTACACAATAACAACAAAACTGCATTCACACTTACAATTACAAAGGGGAAAGTGCAGTTTTCAAGTTAAAGGTGAAAAAATAATGAGATTTCGAGATATAGGGGAAACAGTGTATTAGGCAGAAATTGAAGACTTGTGTGTGGAAATGTATGCAAAAGAGGTTCATTTTAGATAAACTGTGTTTTATAAATGTATCCCATGTTTAGCCCGAATTATTATATAATTTTTTAGACTATTACAATTTTCATAAGCCCGACTATATAAAATTTCTAGCTTTTTACTAGCCAAATTAATATTTACTGTTTTTTACCTCCGGGCTAGTGCTAATTTCGATCACTGAATTAATGTTGAGAAAGTTAGAAGGCGATATAATGTTAAGCAAAAAAAAAAGAATTTTCTCAGCCAAAGAGTGGCAAAATGAAGTCTGTTTTGCTAGGGGAAGGGGCCAAATATCGGCCTCTGTTTATGAAGGAAAAAAGCCCTGTACATCTACATGACAGCGATATATTCTTTAATACCAAAAGAAGGTGAATGTGAATAACATTTACCTACTTCTGCCATTTTGAGACTAAACAATTGGTTGCTTCATTTTTACTTCATTTTCTATGCAACCTATGCAACTAATAACTCCTAAGTGGGGCATTCAGGTCCTATGGATGCATTTTCTAGTTAACTTTTATAATTATGAAACTTTGAATGATATCACCTTTTGGGGTAATAGTTAATTCAAGCAAGAATCTACAACATGGCTGCATATATATAATGTATAATTTACACAGGTTGTAAATGGTTAATAATACAAAAAGTTAGAACATACTGCAAATGAAATGTCTACTTAATTCACTTTAAAAGTCCTTCCAGAATTCTGTTCAGAAAGTTGGATTCTACTCTTGCATGCTTGATTGAGAAAATACATTTGACTGCTCCCAACAATCTGTCAGAATCCAGATCATGTTACAGATCATGTCATAAAATAGTCACTCATTGGTGAATCCACTGTGTGGTAACTAGTATGGCAGGGCCTTTTCACCCTTCTTTGCAGCGGCCTGTGTAAGGCCCCTTTTTTATTTTATAATCATGCAGTTTTCCCCATTTTTAGCTCTATTGGCAGAAGGCCAGCATAGCTTATGGGATGCCGATTTGCCTGTCGTCCGTCCGTCGTTAACTTTTGTCTCGCTAAGACGATAGAGCCTTCATTTTTCATCTGATCTTTACCAAACTTTACCAGATTGTTAATGTCAATGAAAGCTAGGAAAGTTCGAAAACCAGCCAGATCAGACCAGTAACAGCGCAGTTATGGTCCTTGATTTAGTTAAAAATGCTATATTTTGCCTTGTTAAGATGATAGGGCCTTCATTTTTCATCCGATCTTTACCAGCTCTGATAAGTTTGAAAACCAACCAGATCGGACCAGTAACAGAGGAGTTATGGCCCTTGAGTAAGTTAAAAATGCAATAAGACGATAGACGATAGGGCCTTCATTTTTCATCCGATCTTTACCGAACTTTACCAGATTGTTAATTAATGTCAGTAAAAGCTCGGACAAGTTTGAAAACCAGCCAGATCGGACCAATAACAGCGGAGTTATGGCCCTTTATTTCATTAAAAATGCTATATTTTGCCATGTTAATGCGATAGGGCCTTTTTCATCTGATCTTTACCAAACATTACCAGATTTTTTACTTTTCTTTTCTCTAAGGCCAGTTTTTTGTTATTAATTGATTTACGGATTTTTTTTCTAAAAGTTGAAGGTACATGTAGGAGGAGGGAAAAAAAATAAAAATAAAATTAAGATGGTGACCAAAAAATGCCATTTTAATATGTTACTGTAGTATTTCATACCTCGACGAAACACATAAAAATAACATTCAATTTTTAAATTTTTAACCAACGTTATTTCACAGTTTGAATTAGCACTTTCATACATCCAAAAATCATTGTTTTTGCTTCTTTGTTTTTTTAGCATTCCGTGTGGATGATTTTAAGGCTCTGTTGAAGCAGTAGAGGCAGATAGGTCTCACAATACTGAATGTTTCTCTCAGTTGCCAGACTTCATATTTTTTTATTTATTTATTTTTAAAGTTGAAAAAAAATCTTTTTTTTTTTTTTTGGTTACGTCAAAACTTGCAGTCGGCGGGTCGTAAATCTAAAAAATCAAAAAACTCTGGCCTAAGTTTTCGTTTATTATTTTTTTCTTTTCTTAATTTTTTTTTATTTTTTTATTTTTTATTATCTCTACTGGCCAAGTTCGAAACCAGCCAGATCGGACCAGTACCGGCAGAGTTATGGCTCTTGATTTAGTTAAAAATGCTATATTTTGCCTCTTTAAGACGATAGTCACTCGCTTCATTGATGTTATAAGAGCCATATTAACCAGTAGAGCGTACACAGGCCCTCTTGGGCCTCTTGTTTAAAGTTACCGCTGACAATTTTATTCACAAATGTAATAAATAATTATATAACTGCTGGGTTTGATTACAGGGAAATCATTTCCTACTCGATGGGTAGGCATGTTTTGTTTTTCACTCACTCGTATCTGGTCATTCATGGAAAAAAACACGCATCTACCATGTCATGAAGGATTTCCCTATAATCAACCCCAGCAGTTAAATAATCTCTGTTTAGTCAACATTCCATCAAATGAAACAGACTTCAGATGCTCGTTGTCTCATTTGATCTGCTAAACAGTCCCTTATAACTTGATGGGATCTTGTTCCCAAGAACAAGTTGCTGTAATTAATAGTAATATATTTTTAGGTATTCTGTGATGTTGTCCTACAACTTTGCCATGGGCTACCCAGTTGCCACATATCTGGAAACAGCATTCCTCCTTATACAGAGTAAGCATAAATTAATTTACCACTACTTATATACATTAAAGCAGAAATTGGTCCTAAATCAACAAATCCGCTTTTGATATGTTTTTAAGTATTAAATATCATTATAAATACGATTATTACTATGCCATTGATGTATGTTCAGTAAAAACATGTTTTAAAGATAAAAATCGAACAGGCGAACAGGCATTGCTAAAATATCGAAAAAAATCTAAGGGGAAAAACTCTTGCGCGAATTACCGGAAGTGACGTCATTGGGAACAAACTATTTTTTGTTTACATTGGGACTGAACGCAAAACAGTATACCTTGTGTGAAAATGCGAGAATTAAGCGATCATGATACCGAGTCAGAGGAAATGCCCGTGATAAGACGGTTACACGATGTGCAACCTTACGATTTTGAGCCAGAATACGTGTCTGAGGACGAAAATACATCGGATTCATCAACTGATGATGAAGTCGAACGCGATGCAAATGGAGAGCTTGTAAAGACTCTCGTGTCATGTCATTCGTAACGTTCAGAGGTTCATTACACTATTCACTAATCTAACAAAATAGTGTCATTATACACTGACAGCAACAACAAACAAAAAACAACGTAAACATTGTTTTCATCGAAATCTGACGGTATTAAAGTCACCCGCAACACTGCAATATTTTGGTACATACACAATAACCGCGAAATGTAGTATATTCCGAATGAATGGACCTGGTCTAAATACGAGCGTCAGATTTTTTTTGCCGATAAGTAGACATTGAACAAATATATTTATTAGATATTATCCATAATTGATAAAAAATTAATGAAAACAATAATAAATGAAACAGCATATAATTTCTATAGTATTATATATTTGCCATAAGTCGCCATTAACACCAAACACTCTAGGAGCGGTGTTTGTAATATGACACGCTCTGTAGTCTCCACTGCCCCCAAATATCAATACAGACGAATCAAATACTGCGGTGCACTATTGAAGTACAGCCTAATTAGGGTACATGCGTCGGTATATCACAAAAGCACGCACCATTTAGGGAAACCTAGTTTTATGATATATTTCCTGTTTATTGCAATTACTTGAGCGGTGTAATACCGCCGAGGGCAGACGCGTATTGCACAAGACGGATATATCACATGATATGCGAGCTCTAATTGTCGCGCACAAAGACAGAAAAATACTATGATTTAAATAATATAGCCAAATGTATTATGAGCACGATATAGACAGTTAGTAAGTATACTTACTCATATATACTTACTCCTGATATACAGATCGAAAACAGACCAAACATATGCAATTACCGTAATATAAAGTATATTATTCTATTATACTTGTTTTACTTATTGCACGAGCTAAGAGGCGTTATTGTTGTTGTTTTGCAATAAAACATTACTGAATTAATATAAAAGCTAGTAATATTATTAATTTTCTGCCTTGTAATAGATATCCATGAAATATTTTGTTGTTTTTTTCAAATCCATATACCTATATATGTTGATAATATATATATATAACACTATTGGCAGAAGGGGTTTATAATTTAAAATTATTAAAATTAAAATTTGGGAACAAAGACACAGTGTTTATTTCACCGGATTCATTTAAATTTATATGCTGAACGTTCTTAGCAATATTTTAAAAAATGACGGCTACATATTATTAGCGCCGTCAACTCTTCATTGATTCACGTAAAGACGCATAATTCTAATTCAACAGCTAAACTTTCACGTGTATATAAAGATCTAAGACTATACACCTTTCTTCAAATTATCATACGTATACCCGATGAGGTGCTAAGATATTTGAACATAAATTTCAATCTTACTTCATGTATGAATTTCCTCCTCAACGCCGGTCGAATAGGCAAATACAACTTAATTGCTTGGAGACGGCGGGGTAATGCACTTCTCATTTTTATAGTCAAATATCGTTGGTACCGCTGTTGTTTTTAATATGCATGGCCTTTTGTTCTCCAAATTCAAAGATAATGAAACCAAAGGATGGACTTCCCACGAAGTCAACTCAAAATGTTTGCTACAAACTCGCGCGTCTTTCGTAGGTTCCCACTTTCTCGAAGAGTGGGGCGATTTTCTTCGGTAACGGTGTAACCACACTTCAGATCTTAATATATCATTATCTCGATTAGGGAAACGAAAGAAACTTAGGTTATTATCTTGTCCTTCTTTATGCAAACGTTTTCACCCAGCAACAGCACACGGCATTTTTAACAAGTACCATAATATGTAATCCTACATAGACAATACTATACAACTCAATGCGACACGGCTAATCGTTTGGTACCAATGACGTCACAGGATCACGTGACACTTACCAGGGCGAAAACTCGAAGCGTGTGCGCTATGAGATAAAATTGGCTACTGTGAGAAAACGGGACAACCAATAAGTGTAAGATTTGAACAGATTTTATATTATATATATATATTTCCGAATATATACTCAAAAGACACGCCATATTTCACCTTTAAGTAATAACTGCAGTTGTTACAAATGATTATCTGTAAGCAATTTAGGTAATGAGTGATGTTAACATCAAATCATTAATCATTTCTTTTGCTCAAATATTTCAGCCATATATCCTTTATTTATCAAGGATGAAATTTGATCTGAGAAGTTACTTGCATATTCGTTGTCTTACGTATAGACAATGGAAATAATATGATGATGCGATGTCGAAGTCAAGACTTTCCCCACCAAACGTTGATGGTTTTCCTTCCAGTCTGATGAATGCTGTACTTTCAGTCAGATTATCATGCATGTAATTTCTCAGATAAATTTCATCCTCGATAAAGGCCGAAATATTGGAGCAAAGATATGAGTAATAATATCCAGTGTTTTGGAACACAGATATTCACAAATCATTTAACTTTGTTAACATGTATGTTAAATGTTTTTATTCTTCCTTCATTGAAGTCTCACATCCATGTAGTATGAAATATTTAATCCCTCTCTAGGATCATGGGACTCCTTTTGTAACACCCATGTTCACAAGATCTTGGATTTTGAGGAATAATTTGTGATCTAAAACCAAAACACTGGATTAAACTCTGTAATTTGTATGATATATTACTGAAACTCATCATAAGGTACCTAAATTTCAGATTTTTTTATGCTGGGACTTATAATACACACAAGAAATATGTTGTCACCGAAAGTT
The DNA here is from genome assembly GCA_037043455.1 of Cyrtodaria siliqua. Lineage (NCBI taxonomy): Eukaryota > Metazoa > Mollusca > Bivalvia > Adapedonta > Hiatellidae > Cyrtodaria > Cyrtodaria siliqua. Next base: position 54,632 of record JAWPHD010003256.1, on the reverse strand, counting down.
TTCATTATTTTTGTGATGTATCCTTTTGAAAAAATGCCACCTTTAAGTTAAATACATAAATGTCTATATAGCAAAACCTTGTACTTTCGAGGAAAAGAATATGGAACAGTCCACTGATAGCTACTTGATTGTAACACAACTATTTTTACACAGGGGCTTGATCATTCTTGAAATGTTGACTCGTGACATGTAAGAAACAGATGGGATTTTCAAGACCTTAAAGCTTCTCACAGTACCAGTCAACTGTTTTTTACTGTCATTTATTCAAGCAGTAAGAACTACCTTACAGGTGAGATGTATTTGTGTGCCAGACCTACTTGTTTTTGTAACTTATTTTCAAGTTTGACCTTAACCAGTGATCAGATATATGGCTGTATACTTATCCATAGGATATAGACTTGTTCCTGACATTGTTTTGAAATCGGTCATCGTAAGTATTCATTTTTGATATAAAATATTTTAATTTTTTTAAATTTATTATTTGCTTAAAATGTGTTTATCAGATTCTCAGCAAAACGTCATCAAAGAGGTCGATTCAGTCTTGATTAATGTTTTTTGCTTCGTAACTTTCTTGATATTTTAATGAATTTTGTTCAGCTAAAGCGCACATACCCGTACAAAGTGAGTTCTCTTCCGCCGCTAAAAGTAATATTTTGATTCATCCAGTACTTAGCCCTCCTAAAGTCTTGGTAATGAAAGAAAGCGTATGACCCTGTACATAGGCCAGATTCTTTTGGTTCTCATATATTTTTTTCGTAAAAAGTTCCACAGGAGGAGTGGGGTGTGGTGAAAAATTCTGAACCTTTATAAGTGTGTATCTTGTAATGGTGTTAAGTCACATTGTAAAACATGAAATGGACCTGAACAAATTTATATAACATGATCTTCTGATTTTGCGTTAATTTTTAAACATGATAATTTGGTTGTTTGAAATGGGTGACCAAATAATAAATAAAAGCTTTTTCTTTTAATCTTTTTTTAAACTTTTTTTATTTCATTTTTGCTCGGAGGGTTTGAAAACTGAAAAATTAAAAAACTCTGACCATATTGGGAGGGCTAATCTTGGAAAGCACTGGAGGAATCTGATTGCATTTTGTGTTTTCATATTTGAACATATCATTGTTAACATGCACAGGTTTAAATGCATGGAAGTGTAATCACAGTCAGTAAGTGAAAGATATGAAAACGTTCTTGCATTGTCTAACTTTTACACAAATTATGTATTGTAACAATTTGTTATTAGGTCTGTGGTATACATCTGAATTTTAAGGTTTAATGCAAGCATCTACAAGGAAAATGTTCATACTCGTAGCAACACTTAAACATATTGCGAGAAAAGGACAAATTGGACTTGCTTGCAGTGATTTTGTTACCTGCGAGTCCTGCTCCTAGGACTCCTAATATTTGCTACGGACTCACAATTAAAAAATATGTGCATCCACAGTCATAGAAATACCATCGAGGATTCAAGTTCTATTTATAATGGCGTGCACCTATTTTCCATATTTCTGTTTCTTTTTATAAAATTTTGGGGTATATCTACCAGCAGTAGAAAGTCAATTTCCAATTATAATCAAGGTTGCACAAGTTTGTTAATTCTGATTAGTTCTTTCGGTTTGTTTTGACAGACAAGCACATGTTCTTCCGGTAAATGTCGAGCGTTTACACCAGGGCACTGATAAAATTCCACAGAGGAAAATAATTATGTAAAAATGATGAAATGGACTAATCTGAAGTACATCTACAGAAGATTTGATTGATCTGGGGTCATTTTGCTGTTGTTCATCTTAAATACATCTACAGAAGATTTGGTTGATCTGGGGTCATTTTGCTGTTGTTCATCTGAAGTACATCTACAGAAGATTTGGTTGATCTGGGGTCATTTTGCTGTTGTTCATCTGAAGTACATCTACAGAAGATTTGGTTGATCTGGGGTCATTTTGCTGTTGTTCATCTGAGGGGAGACTCCTTAGTTTCGAATGAATGTCCATGGGGAATTTCTTATAAAACAGAAATCTAAGAGATTAAAAGCCATGTACAGGCTAGACAATAAAAAAGAAATCCACAAATGTGGTGTTTTTGACTTAGTATGACATAATAGTTAATTTTGGTGTAAATAAAGTTTTTGTACTGTGACCGGTATAGAGTCTGTAAACAGAAACTAGTAACTGGTGGCTATGTTGTAAATGTTAGCTTTACTTGATCAATACCTTCATCTCTCCATTCGACATAAGATTACGGAAAAAAAAGCCGGATAAGGTATGTAGAAATAGCATTTTTATGACAATTTGGAGTGTTTGTCATTCAATTATGGATGTGTTATATCTCAAATAAGGGACAGGTATATGCTGCCGTGTCTCTATAAATGTCATGTTTTCCATTTTTTGAGTGCTAAGTGGGTGGGGTAAATGAATTGTATTTGTAGGCAGAGAAACTGACTTTGTTGCTTTCTAGCATGTATTTGCTATATTTTGAGAGGAAATTATATGGTCTTTCAGGAATAGGGCATGTTTGTTAGTTCTGAAAAATAGAATTCAAGTTATTTAACCTAATTAGTGTACATGTCTGAAAATAGACTGAATTTCAAAGAAAACTGTAGATTCCGACCTTAAGGAAAATATGCATAGTACCGATTATACACAATTTCAGGTTCAGAACACAGGTTGTAGTGCGTTTTGATATTTTCAACACAAAATTGCTCAGAAATCATCAAAATATTGCGACATTTTCCATTTTGAGATATCGACACATATTGCCAAGGGAAGTAACACTTGCGGGTAAAAATAGACCATCTCAGTTTTTTTGTTATTTTTCCAATGACCGAATGTGAATTTGCACACATTTTTCAATTTTATTTTTGTAGAAACTATAATTGGAGCCTGTAAATTGTATTTAACTGTTCATTTAAGAATGCATTAATGTAGGAGAATAGGTTTCCATATAAGATACCTTGGACTATCAGACAGACCCAACAATAAATTGCACTCTGCTATGACCAACTCTGATCAGACATGCAAAATCAGACTTACTGGAATAACAGCATTAGACGCGCATCAGACTTACAATATTCAGACTCTTGAATATCAGCCCTACAATATCTGATGCATATCAGACTCATATCAGCCAAAAAATTCAGACCCATATCAGACCTACAATATCAGACACAAAAACTATTATTGTGTACATATAGGTCTGCATCTCACTGGTATGTTCTAGGTCAGACTCTGATACTTTAAGTCTTATAACTATGAGTGATATCGTAAGTTTGATGTAATTGTAGGTCTGACATGAGTCTGAAAGTGTAGGTCTGTCTGACATGCATTAAATAGTGAAAGTCTGAATTGAGTTTGATATTTTGGATAGATCTGGAATGAGTCTGTCCGACATTCAATGTGCATATATTGCCCATACAATATCAGACTGATATCAGACCTACAATATAAGACCCATGTCAGACCCACCTTATCAGACCCATGTCAGACCTACACTACTAGATACGCTCATAGCAGACCCATGTCAGACACTCATATCAGACCTTTTATATCAGACTCATGTCAGACCTTAAATACTGGGTGTGCCTCCAGCATACAAAATATCGTTGGTTGGTCTGATCTGAGTCGTAACTATTTAAAGTTGTGATATGATAGTGTAAGTAAGTTCTTAGTTAAGGTCTGGTATAATAAGTCTGGTAGTGTAGGTTTGAGCCATGTCTGGTATGCTACCTACTTTTCAGTTCATACTGCACTAAAACTATCTGGATGTTTTTGTGCATACCATTTCATTTTTTACTTTATTTTTAATTCGCAGTCTGCATAACCATAGCTGCAGTGACCGTTATGTCTATTATTTTCTCTACAATTTTAACTGAAATGGAAATATTCAATTTCGAGTTTAAATTAAAAAACTTCGTAATCACCGATTCATGTCATATTTGGGGTGGCAGCAAAAACAAAGATGGCTATGGTGTTATCCGCGTTACTTTTCGTGGTCACCGAAAATGGGTAACTGTTCATAGGCTGATGTTCTACATATCATCATAATGTGAACAGTTACCCAGCCATCTGCATGTGTCACATAGGTGTCACCAAAAACTTTGCATTAATGTTAAGCATTTAAGTTTGGAAACTTGTTTAGTAAATAATCAGCGGTCAGTTTGTAGAAATGAAGGCATTTGTAATGGTCACCGTGGCTATAGGCCGTGCCTTCTATGAGAATGGGTAATTATTATGTTGATATGTTAAAACAAAGGCATGTTTAAATTTTAAATATTTGGATTTATTCCATAGTTATGTTCATGATTGTTAAATGTTACAGTTTTATAAAAGTTAGTGTTTAAAAGTTTCCTGTTACTTCGTCGTTTGCGGGATATATAACGGTTGTGCTTGTATTGGACTGTTTCCGACAGCTGTGTGCGATACTTACTCAACCGATCGCGTTGAGCAATGTGCATTGTGAAAGGGTCTGCCATCGCATATTTCAATCCAGCCTTTTTAGCTAACAATTGGGCAGACTTGCCTGTTCCATGTTTTTTGGTGCATACGTAAACACTCGACTGTTTAAATGTTCACACTTGTTTGTTGTGTAGAGTTTGGAAATGCGACCCAACATTTCTCCTGAAAATACTGTATCAAGTACCCGTTTGATGTTTTTATGGTCTTCCTTTGAAATATTTCTGTGTTTGCCATATGGCAAAAAGTTGGTGGAATAGCTGGCAAGATGGGCATGACACACTGTTGAATATATTCTGCACTGGGCATGAATGTTGCTAAAGCAGGGCAGTATATTGTTTATTGCTGCCCTGCCCTTTTCGACAAACTGCTTCTCGGATACACATTTTTTTTTTATATGCGTCAGTTCAAGCCTTAAGCGCGCCCGAACGCATGATGCAAGTTTTTGGGAAAATATGACCTTGTCGACTTTGTCATGTCTGGTATAGATTGCCTCAATGTTTGACAAAAAATCTGCACTATGTCACATGCTATACTGGCGTTGCTAGGCAAGGGTGAAGTTGTTGCTATGCATCATGGCGTTGTTGCTATGTAGGCTAAGGGAGACAACTCTAGATAAGTTCTGAAGCAGGTTCTTTATATTTTGAGTTCAGGAATAAATGATTTTTCTGTACCCTGAATACTATGTAGGTAAAGTACTCAAAAGTACATTTACAACACATATACCAACTTAATTTTGATTCTAAGAAGAGGAAAAAAAGAACAAAAAATACTGATAAATATGTAACTTTTCAGGAATTATAGTGCCAAGTTTAAGAAGCTCTGAAATGCCTAAATTCCATCGCATTGGCACAGCTGACGTATCAAAATGCTCGAAATAACTGGAATAAGTGATTTAAAAGTAACAAATAAAAATTTGAAAAAATATTTTTGCCCTTAAGGGGAGACTCCTTAGTTTCGAATGAATGTCCATGGGGAATTTCTTATAAAACAGAAATCTAAGAGATTAAAAGCCATGTACAGGCTAGACAATAAAAAAGAAATCCACAAATGTGGTGTTTTTGACTTAGTATGACATAATAGTTAATTTTGGTGTAAATAAAGTTTTTGTACTGTGACCGGTATAGAGTCTGTAAACAGAAACTAGTAACTGGTGGCTATGTTGTAAATGTTAGCTTTACTTGATCAATACCTTCATCTCTCCATTCGACATAAGATTACGGAAAAAAAAGCCGGATAAGGTATGTAGAAATAGCATTTTTATGACAATTTGGAGTGTTTGTCATTCAATTATGGATGTGTTATATCTCAAATAAGGGACAGGTATATGCTGCCGTGTCTCTATAAATGTCATGTTTTCCATTTTTTGAGTGCTAAGTGGGTGGGGTAAATGAATTGTATTTGTAGGCAGAGAAACTGACTTTGTTGCTTTCTAGCATGTATTTGCTATATTTTGAGAGGAAATTATATGGTCTTTCAGGAATAGGGCATGTTTGTTAGTTCTGAAAAATAGAATTCAAGTTATTTAACCTAATTAGTGTACATGTCTGAAAATAGACTGAATTTCAAAGAAAACTGTAGATTCCGACCTGAAGTACATCTACAGAAGATTTGGTTGATCTGGGGTCATTTTGCTGTTGTTCATCTGAAGTACATCTACAGAAGATTTGATTGATCTGGGGTCATTTTGCTGTTGTTCATCTGAAGTACATCTACAGAAGATTTGATTGATCTGGGGTCATTTTGCTGTTGTTCATCTGAAGTACATCTACAGAAGATTTGATTGATATGGGGTCATTTTGCTGTTGTTCATCTGAAGTACATCTACAGAAGATTTGGTTGATCTGGGGTCATTTTGCTGTTGTTCATCTTAAGTACATCTACAGAAGATTTGGTTGATCTGGGGTCATTTTGCTGTTGTTCATCTGAAGTACATCTACAGAAGATTTGGTTGATCTGGGGTCATTTTGCTGTTGTTCATCTTAAGTACATCTACAGAAGATTTGGTTGATCTGGGGTCATTTTGCTGTTGTTCATCTTAAGTACATCTACAGAAGATTTGGTTGATCTGGGGTCATTTTGCTGTTGTTCATCTGAAGTACATCTACAGAAGATTTGGTTGATCTGGGGTCATTTTGCTGTTGTTCATCTGAAGTACATCTACAGAAGATTTGGTTGATCTGGGGTCATTTTGCTGTTGTTCATCTGAAGTACATCTACAGAAGATTTGGTTGATCTGGGGTCATTTTGCTGTTGTTCATCTGAAGTACATCTACAGAAGATTTGGTTGATCTGGGGTAATTTTGCTGTTGTTCATCTGAAGTACATCTACAGAAGATTTGGTTGATCTGGGGTAATTTTGCTGTTGTTCATCTGAAGTACATCTACAGAAGATTTGGTTGATCTGGGGTCATTTTGCTGTTGTTCATCTGAAGTACATCTACAGAAGATTTGATTGATCTGGGGTCATTTTGCTGTTGTTCATCTGAAGTACATCTACAGAAGATTTGGTTGATCTGGGGTCATTTTGCTGTTGTTCATCTGAAGTACATCTACAGAAGATTTGGTTGATCTGGGGTCATTTTGCTGTTGTTCATCTGAAGTACATCTACAGAAGATTTGGTTGATCTTGGGGTCATTTTGCTGTTGTTCATCTGAAGTACATCTACAGAAGATTTGGTTGATCTGGGGTCATTTTGCTGTTGTTCATCTGAAGTACATCTACAGAAGATTTGATTGATCTGGGGTCATTTTGCTGTTGTTCATCTGAAGTACATCTACAGAAGATTTGATAGATCTGGGGTCCTTTTGCTTTGTTCATCAGTTTCCAAATGTTTGAAAATCTTCAAAAGTAGTAAATTCAGATGGTATATATTTTGGACAACATTTAATCTGAAACACATAATGTTCTCTTTGGTTTTTAAAATTATGGAACTACCAATATTAAAGGACACCCAAGTTGAGGAGAGATTTAGGTATAGTGTCAACAAACAAAAAAGATTCACAATGGGACTCGACATTCCAAAGGACTTGTAAATCCTGAAGGCAGTGAGTCCCAGGGCTCATAATAACACAATTGTAAAATAATCGCTGTGAATACAACTTATTTATTGTTTTATCATACATTTTTACATGATAATTAAAAAATTGTCACTGTTAGCGTCATCATGCCAGTTCCGCACTGTATTACTAATATATGAATTATATAATTGGCTTTACATCAGTATTGTTTCTTATCACAAAACTTGCGGTGTGGGGGTGTAATAAAGCCATGATATATTTATCATATTAACACTAGTGAAATAAATATGCAAATGAAGGCCGAATCATTGTTCGGTCTGTTTCGTTCCGCAGAATGCATGGGAATTGTCTCGTCGATTTCTTTAACGTTCATCATACAAACACAATGTCATTGTCATATATACATGTAGGCAGCTACACTAATTAATGTTCCTTGTGAAACTTTTTTTGAGTTAATCACACTTTCGTGCTTATTTAATGTTGAATTTATTAAACTCAGATAAAATAGATATGATGCTCAGCACAGACTCGCATCCTTGAATAAATTAAATATTAAACAGACACTTATGTAAGATCCTCTATATATATATACAATTTCCGACTTAAATACATGATTCAGCTTTTTTGGGAATATATATAGGGGGTAAGTACCGTAGATGATGTTGAGCACAACTGCAGTGCTGGGCTGCACACGTGACCGGGTTTGCACATGGGATATATGTTCACGGTAACATAACATAGTCTCTCTAGTTATTCCCAACTAATCTGGGCAAATTATTAGTAGAACTAGTCCATAAACTTTAAGACTGCCTCTCGTATCTATTTGTATACGCTTAAAACAGACACGGACACAATAATAATAATGTTTATTAGATCTGTGCTTCCTTACAGTTCTCTTTAAAAGTATTTGAATTAGAACTGTATTTAAATCTGATATCATTAAAATAATAAGTTTGTATCATTTGTCTCCATTTACAAACATTTGATATAATAAACCTTGTCGAATAAATTGGTCTGCAGACTAGTTCTTGCTTCAGTTTGCGGCAGTTCATTTACTGTGCACATGCACAGCCATAGTACACACTTCTATACAGGAATATTGTTTTGTCCTTCCTGCAGAGTTTGTGCACACCACTGGGAGTGTCCAGCAAGTTGGCTCAGATCAAGGAGTTGTACATTAAGAAAGATCCAGGTCGACTCAGTGCTCTTACATGGAGTATAGCGGGGTACGGCTGTTATGGTAGGAACTTACTTATACTCCTGTTGTCACCTTATACTACTGTGCCGCCTTTATTCACCCTACACAGGTACAGATCTGTCTAGTTGATTGGATACATTTTTCTGCCTGACAGTTTTATTTTCATCAGGGCACTTTTTGCCATCATAGCGATTTTTTTCTCAAAAATATTTTATAACCACCATTTTGAATTTATTTACAAGCTTCTTTCCCAGGAGTGAATAGAACATTTCATGAAACACAATCCATAATAAATGGAGAATTTCTTTGAGTCTGTTGAGATTAGAAAATGGCATTTATTATATACTTCACAGTGAAAGAGTGGATTTTATGATAAAAATAAAACTTTGTTTTTTCATTGTTTATATTTCACATGCGAAATACTGAAAATGATGTAATGCCATTGTTGACGTTATTGATGTCATTGTTTTGGCGCATTATGTTTTTATGCATAAATTTCATGGTTGTGAATATATAATAAGTAAAATATTTGTTGGTTTGGAGTGAATATAGGATTTATTTTCATCGGGAAGTGAGAAAACCCAAATATTTTCACTCGTGCTAAAGCACTCGTGAAAATATAACCAAATATTTTCACTCGTGAAAATATAAGTTTTCTCACTTCTCGATGAAAATAAATCCTATATTCACTCCAAACCAACAAATATCCTCTAAATATTATACTGAACAGTGTGTACAGTGTTCCCATTCACGCACATATGTACGTGAATCTCATGTGTACGTGAATCAAGCATGAAAACAAAAAATCACGCACAGAAAACTGACCTCGTACGTGCATGCACGCACAGAAAAAATACAAGTCCGATAATAAGAAAGCATGACTGTCGGTAGATTTCCAAATTCTCGTCCACTTTGTCCGAATATTTTTTGAAAAATCAAAGAACGAAACTAAAACGCTTTGTTTACGAAAACATTATCCCGAGTAATTGCGTCAATTGTCCTATCCCTCTAGTGCATACCAAGATGATTGGTTATGACGTCATAAGCGCACGCGCTACCTAAAAAAAAGTACAGAAAACATCTCATTCTGGTGGTTTTGACTTATTTCTTTTTCATATTTAGTAAGTATATTCAAAATTAAAATAAAAACTTAATAATAGAATTAATGAAGATCAAATAATTAATTCAAATCGTGTTTCGTCTCTCCCGTGTACTATTTATAGATGCGCAAACGTGTTGATGATTTACTGTAACTGTTGTCAACTTGAATACTACACTGTGCTGTGTATTGTAATGCCTTCAGTAGCAAATAAAGTATGTTGAAAGGTTTAAAAATTCATAGTGTACCCCCTAAATTAGTAGTGTACCCCCAAAATTTAACAGTAGGGGGTACATGTACCCCCAAATGAAAAAGTCAGTGGGAACACTGTGTGTATGGACTGTATTCTGTACTGGACAGTGTGTAAGGATTGTATTATGTACTGGACATAGTGTATGGGCTGTATTCTATACTGGACAGTGTGTATGGGCTGTATTCTATACTGATCAGTGTGTATGGGCTGTATTCTATACTGAACAGTGTGTATGGACTGTATTCTGTACTGGACAGTGTGTATGGACTGTATTCTGTACTGGACAGTGTGTATGGACTGTATTCTGTACTGGACAGTGTGTATGTGCTGTATTCTGTACTGGACAGTGTGTATGGGCTGTATTATGTACTGGACAGTGTGTATGGACTGTATTCTGTACTGGACAGTGTGTATGGACAGTATTCTCTACTGGACAGTGTGTATGGACTGTATTCTGTACTGGACAGTGTGTATGGACTGTATTCTGTACTGTACAGTGTGTATGGACTGTATTCTGTACTGGACAGTGTGTATGGACTGTATTCTATACTGGACAGTGTGTATGGACTGTATTCTGTACTGGACAGTGTGTATAGAATGTATTCTGTACTGGACAGTGTGTATGGACTGTATTCTGTAGTGGACAGTGTGTATGGGCTGTATTCTATACTGGACAGTGTGTATGGACTGTATTTTATACTGGACAGTGTGTATGGACTGTATTATTTACTGGACAGTGTGTGGGCTGTATTTTGTACTGGACAGTGTGTATGGACTGTATTCTGTACTGGACAGTGTGTATGGACTGTATTCTATACTGGACAGTGTGTATGGACTGTATTGTATTCTATACTGGACAGTGTGTATGGACTATTCTGTACTGGACAGTGTGTATGGACTGTATTCTATACTGGACAGTGTGCATGGACTGTATTTTATACTGGACAGTGTGTATGGACTGTATTCTATACTGGATAGTGTGTATGGACTGTATTCTTTACTGGACAGTGTGTATGGACTGTATTCTATACTGGACAGTGTGTGGGCTGTATTCTGTACTGGACAGTGTGTATGGACTGTATTTTATACTGGACAGTGTGTATGGACTGTATTGTATTCTATACTGGACAGTGTGTATGGACTGTATTCTATACTGGACAGTGTGTATGGGCTGTATTCTATACTGGACAGTGTGTATGGAATGTATTCTATACTGAAATGTGTGTATGGACTGTATTCTATACTGGACAGTGTTTATGTACTGTAAACTGGACAGTGTGTACGGACTGTATTCTATACTGGACAGTGTGTATGGACTGTATTCTATACTGGACAGTGTGTATGGACTGTATTCTATACTGGACAGTGTGTATGGACTGTATTATGTACTGAACAGTGTGTATGGACTGTATTCTGTACTGAACATTGTGTATGGACTGTATTCTGTACTGGACAGTGTGTATGGACTGCATTCTGTACTGGACAGTGTGTATGGACTGTATTCTCTACTGGACAGTGTGTATGGACTGTATTCTGTACTGGACAGTGTGTACAGACTGTTTTCTATACTGCAGTTTGTATGGACTGTTTTCTATACTGAACAGTGTGTATGGACTGTATTCTGTACTGGACAGTGTGTATGAACTGTATTCTATACTGAACAGTGTGTATGGACTGTATTCTGTGTGGACTGTATTCTTTACTGAACAGCGTGTATGGACTGTATTCTGTACTGAACAGTGTGTATGGACTGTATTTTGTACTGGACAGTGTGTGTGGACTGTATTTTGTACTGGACAGTGTGTATGGACTGTATTCTATACTGGACAGTGTGTATGGACTATTCTATACTGAACAGTGTGTATGGACTGTATTCTATACTGGACAGTGTGTATGGACTGTATTCTGTACTGGATAGTATGTATGTACTGTATTGTATTCTATACTGGACAGTGTGTATGGACTGTATTCTGTACTGAACAGTGTGTATGGACTGTATTCTGTACTGAACAGTGTGTATGGACTGTATTCTGTACTGGACAGTGTGTATGGACTGTATTCTGTACTGGACAGTGTGTATGGACTGTATTCTATACAGAACAGTGTGTATGGACTGTATTCTGTTCTGAACAGTGTGTATGGACTGTATTCTGTTCTGAACAGTGTGTATGGACTGTTTTCTGTACTGAACAGTGTGTATGGACTGTATTCTGTTCTGAACAGTGTGTATGGACTGTTTTCTATACTGAACAGTGTGTATGGACTGTATTCTGTTCTGAACAGTGTGTATGGACTGTGTTCTGTTCTGAACAGTGTGTATGGACTGTTTTCTATACTGAACAGTATGGACTGTATTCGGGCTTCTGTTTAAAATAATTTGATTACAGTGACAACACTTTAGAAAATCAGTTTTTATTGTATACATGTTTTTATTCTGTACCATATGTTTTTATTCTGTACATATGTTTTTATTCTGTACGTATGTTTTCATTCTGGACATGTTTTCATTGTGTACTATATATGAGATGTGTTAGTTTTACCTTCAGTACGAGTATTGACGAGCCTTGTGCAGACTGGGGACTTACTCATCGCACTTAACTTCATCTGTGGAGCCATCCTCAACACCACCATTGTAGCCATGATATTATACTATGGACGTCAACTCAAGACAAAACTATATTAGTTACTTATAGGAATTATAATTTATAAAGTGTATTTAATTGTAAATTTGTTGTTTGTTATACATTTTTACACTAAAGCTTTAACATGACATTCATGTACATAGTGTGGACAATGCCATTCTAGTCATAATGTTTGTGCTCATAAGTAGTAACTAAAACGTGGTTTTATTTCCCTTTTCAGTGATTTATAGAAAAAAAATTAGTTTCTGTAATAATAGTGCTATTAAAATGTATTAATCGATTTTCTATGCATGTGATTTTCTATACATGTACATTTCTTGTGAACAATGAATTTATTCTCATGAATGTTCTTCCAGCTATACACGCATACATCTGATATAGACCCAACATGTAACTTTTGTTGTTTTTTAAGGGAGTTTTGTGCCACGCGCAATGATATGGAGGCTTTTTTTTCCTATGCCTGCATGATAAACTAAATTTATTGCTATATTGTCAAGTAAAGATGCTCTAGATTGAGCCAGCTGTACTATTAACATTGTTTTATACAAAAAAAACACACACAAAACCCCACTTTTTGGGGAGATCAGACTCAGGAATGTGATCATGAACTACAGGTTACTTGAATAAAGATATATAATGGTGTACACAGTTTTTATTATTTATTTAAAGGCATTTTAACACTAAGGGCTATTCCATTAAAAATACCCAGGATCTCAGGAAAGCAATTTAATAAAAATCTATGGTTGAACCCTATTTTCCTGAATTTGGTTCTTTAAACTCAATTTTGCATCTATAGGCATGTGATCCATTTCAAAAGTGCCTTCCTGGGGTTTATCTTTTAAAGGAATAGCCCTAGTTAGTTTAACAATATGTAAATATTTAAAGTAATCTTCATCTAAAGCTATATATTGTCGAGTCGCAGTGCTCTCATATAAACACATAAAATTGGACATTTGCAAAAATTCCATGAATTCTAACCTTTCATTCATGGCTCACCGAAAGTGTTCTTGTTTGCCCGTCGTCTGCAAATTAAATTTTCTAAAACAACGTCATAAATCGTTGGATAATTTTGACTGAACTTCACATGGATGATTTTTAGGTGAAGTCCAAGATGCCCCCACCCCACACACACATCCCACCCCCAATTACTAAAAATATCCAAAAACTTAAACATTTTTTCAACCACTGAATAGTTTGACACTTTTTGTTTATAAATGGTTCCGGTACTAAGGCTATCAAGTTTGTTAAAATGAAGTCCTGTGAGTCCCAATGTTTGTATATAGATAAATCTCATTAAAATCATATCCTAATTACGCTTTGATACTCTCCGCTATAGGATCTGACAACACTCCCTTGTAGGTCACGTCAGATCGACCTTTCATCTAATCAATATTCATGAGAAGATCAACTAAATTTAACCAATGAAATCACGCGTTTCTTATGCACTTCAGATGACCTTCGAGTGAACTGAACTAAAGAAAATCCACATAAAACACGGAGATCTATATCCGAATAAAGATAGTCTTCGTGTGTTATTGCTGTGGATTGCACGATAAATTCAAAGAAATGCACTAAATGGCATGTTTTATATCAAGATACAAAGAAAATCATGAGCGCTGCCATGTGTGTTTTGAAATATCTATTCCACCGAAATTATTACGACATTAGTACTCTAAATAGCAAGTCATAGTACATCTGGCCCGTTTAGCTCAGTTGATAGCTGACCTGCGTGTGTCATTTTAGTGTGGGTTCAATCCCACGAATTGGTAAAAAAAATTGTACCGCTCTTAAAATCCATCGAACAATCTTTTCTTTATTTTTTGTTTGTTCAGTAAATATTCAATAATGGTTGGTGTATTATGTTTGTCAACGCAATAACTTTGTGTTTTATAATCTAAAAGTTACATGGTCTCTTTCAATACCGAGCGTAGACTGCTCCGCAACGTTTTACTGAAACGCGACATACGCAGTGAAGCAGTCTGTACCGAGCAATTGTGTAGGCTGAAATCTGATTGGCTAATAGTAAGGTCAATCTGACGTGACCTCCAGATCCTTGTAGTGTAGAGTATCGTAGCGTGATAAACGGTCTGATTTTAATGAGATTATATGTAGAGATTTTGCATGTTAAGACAAAAAGTAAAATCATTGTCTCAAACCACAGAGGTCAAATATTTTGCATATAATGGTCCTGTACCAAGTTTTTTTCTAACTGTGACCCTGGAGTCAGTTTTACATGAAGTCTGTTGGTAATAAACTGATGACAAATCATAGGGGTCATATGGCATATAAGAAAACAAAATTCTGATCTTTGTTGACACCGTGAACAAACTGCATTCATTCGGCACCTCTTAAATGTGTTCTACTTTCACTTTCAAAACTGTCAAGTTGATAAATATAATCATCATACAACCATGCAAATGGTTTTTAGCTATCACAAACAAGACAACAAGCAAGGTTTTACGCATTATTTCTGGGAACAAAATTTAACCAAGTCGCGGGTGTTAAAACAATATTCAAAAAAAGAGTTGTCACAGAGATGTAAACCATGACCGTTTTTTTTTACCGGACACTTTCTTTCCAATTTGTGCTACCAAACATTTTGAATCAAGGTGGGTGAGTCCTTGACATGCCTTAAAAATTGATTACATATTCAACTTCGTAGCACGACATGCTAAGTACACAGAAATACAATTACATGTATGGGATGCGTTTGCGTTAGCGTGCATTACAACACAGATAAACTGTTCATTGCTACCATGTGTAATTATAAGATTGCGTTGTCAAAGTGAAAAAACTCAAAGAAACTATTCATTACTACCTTACCCTGTGCAATTACTAAAACAATATAAGAATAAAGTCATTTCAGCCAGAAAAACAGGCCTTAAACACTCAAAAATGCCTTTTATCACAAAAAAAGTTAGGGATTATATATTTGGGAACTCCTTTCCTTTCGACTACACCAGGCATGAATACCACAGTGATTTAGTCAATTAGGTGTGGGCATAAGTGTCTACATCAAGGGAAAATAAAAAATCTTCTCTGATGCTGATCTACAGATAATGTTTGGTAATTTCCCATCACCTTGACAGAAAACATACCATAATTCATCTATTGTTAAGAGCCATGTTAGCCAGTGATACGCCCACAGGCCTTTAGTTCATGATCAGATCATGGTGATTTTTAACGGTTTGAACCTAACTACAGAAGAACATTGAACCATCCCATAAGCTTGCTTGGCCTTTGTCCAATTGTGGAAAAACAATGTGTACAGGTAACTATGATAAAGGCTAGACATCTTACCATTATGTCTGTATCTATGTACTGAACCACTTCCAACATGCATCTCTAGTGCACTCGGGTCACATACACTTGACATCATGATCCATACAACTGACCTATTCGGTTTTATACGAAACCAAATCTATCGACAGGAACACTGGAAATTTGTCCACGTTTGCTTCCATCATTGATTCTTTCTGGAAATTCAGTGGTCAGAGGTTCGTGTTTTTATCATCGGCACGTTTCCTAATAAAATGATTTACCTCACATGGAAGGATATAGTCGTACTAGAAACCGAGTCCGTTGCAGTCTAGGTTCAGTTACTTGTGCATCTGATAAATCTGGCCAAACAGTAGAGCTTATGAAATGGAAAGTTGTCCGTCGTTGTCCGTCAACTTTTGCCTCATTAAGAGGATAAGAAAAGCTCGGACAAGTTCGAAAACCAGCCAGATCAGACCAGCAACACCAAAGTTATGGCTCTTGGTTTAGTTAAAAATGCTATATTTTGCCTCGTTAAGATGTTAGCCTTCATTTTTCACCTGATCTTTATCAGATTGTTAATACCAATGAAAGCGACAAGTTCGAAAACCAGCCACATTGGACCAGTAACACCAGAGTTATGGCCCTTGATTTAGTTAAAAATGTTATATTTTGCCTCATTTTGTATCTGAAACTTTGCCAGATTGGTGTAATCAATGAAAGCTTGGAAAAGTTTTTATAAAGCCAGTAGAGCGATACAGGTCCTCTTGTTCCTTGTACATGCATGGATGACCACCGAACCAAGGCCAACATTCCTATGAAGTTATATGCGCCTAGATGTTATACTTAGGAAATGCTTATCAAGTCTTGGCAACCTGGACTGTTGACCAAAAAAGCAATAGAGTTCCTCAAGTCCCCCCACATTGTGGATGGGGAGACATATTGTTTTTATGCTGTCTATGTCACACAAACTTTGTCCGGACTAGTTCTCCTGAACCCCTGGCTGGATTTCAACAAAACTTTGCAGGGATGATCAGTACCAAGCATAGTTATGCATGTTGTCACCATATTCCGGTTGAATGACTTTTGGCAGTTATGGCCCCTTATGCAGAAACTTTGGCCGAACTAGTTCTCCTGAACCCCTGGATGGATTTCAGTAAAACTTGGCAGGGATGATCAGTACCAAGCCTAGTTGAGCATATTGTCGCAGTTTTGTGTGGAGTTATGGCCCTTTTAAAGCTTTAATACACAAACATTGTCCATACTAGTTCTCCTGAACCCCTGATTGAATTGCAACGAAATCAGGGATGATCAGTGCCAAGCCTAATTCTCACATATCATGGTTGCGTTCCACTTGAATGCTTTTTGGCGGAGTTGGGGCTCTTTAAAGGCTTTTATACACAAAATTTGTCAGTACTACTTCACCTGAACCCATAGCCATATTTCAGTGGAACTTGGCAGGGATGATCAGTATCAAGCCTAGTTGCGCATATCATTCCCGTGTTCAGGTCAAATGATTTTTGGCATAGTTATAGCCCCTTGTACACCAACTTATCCTGAACCCCTGGCTGGATTTAAGTGAAACTTTGCAGGGATGATCAGTACCAAGCCTAGTTGCGCATATTGTCGCCATGTTCCAAATGTTTTGTGGATTTCTTGTCCTTTCCCCAGTGGGCAGGAGACATTTGTTTTTACTAAAAACAATCTCTATACTTTGAAGTTAGGAATGGTTTATATTATACATACCAGGCCATAACAACCTTAAAGGGACACAGGGCAACCAGGAAGTGTTTGAAATGGGTGTCTCGATTTATATATCCAGTATCATTTTTACTTTTAGCCTGGTGACATTTAAATAAATCAAATTTTAAGTATTCATTATTTCGTCTTATTATACTATAAGTTTTGATTTATTATTGGTGCAATAATATCAAAAATTAATAATATGCAAAGACATATGGCTTAATACAATTCTTATAATTAACATTAATGATTGAACAAATGCAATTTATGTAGAAAAACTAACGGGACGCCGCTAGTTTTTAAAAAATCAAGATTGCCATGTGTCCCTTTAACCTACCAACTCCAAAAACAATAGGTTTCCTTCAGTCAGCAAGGGCAGTGTACCTGTGAAGTTTCATTATTCTTGGGTGTGTTACTTCGAAGTTATGAGGAAGGGGTATATTATAATACAGGTCCGAACAACCTTATCAACACGGACACCAAAGGCAACAGCATTCCTCATGTCACCAAGGGCAATATACCTGCAAAGTTTCATGAGCCTAGGTGTTATACTTCGGAAGTTGTCACACAGAATGGACGGACAATGGGATTCCAATATACATGTATTCTCCTCAAACATTTTTCGGCAGGGTATAACGCGTCTTGTTGCCTGGGTATTTTTCCCCCTTATTTTTTAGCATTAAAACTTAATCCTCAGTGTGGAAATAGTCAAACAACCAAAATACACTTCGTTTATTGGGATTATTGGCCAAGATTGGAACAGAAAGTGTTTATATTGCTCAGCCTTTTTTCTCCGAGCATTTTTATGCTTTTTCATACACTGATGTCCTGCAGACACATGCATTTTGCTTCCTCTGAACATTATTTTGGATTTGTAAGAATGTACACACAATTGATTATTTCAATCTTTTTATTTTTGAGGAGCTTGTTTATTTCTATTACATTTATTTATGAACAAATTGGATTAAATAAAATAATACTTGCTATACAGGTTTGTTTTCTTTTATTTTAGTAAGTAATTATAATTAAACAAACTTATAGCAAATGACTCAAAATCTCTTTTAATAGACATACTACTATCCGATGTTTTACTATTTATTCTTCAGTTTATTTTCCTTCAATAACAAATTATACCCTGTCCTTACAAAAAAGTTCTTCACTGTAATAACTGCATCTTTAATGGAGGAAAAAACAACTGAGCATAAACATCAGTAATATATCTACAACAACCAAGTCTCAATGGCAGATTCATCCCGCTATGCATTTTAAAAGAAATTAAAGGACTAGGTATGATAAGGGACAAAATTGGCCCCCAATATTGTAAGTTTTAATGCACAAGTTTTGAATATCTAGATTAGCTACAAATGAACTGAATCAGTATGAACTCATAAATGAGTTTAAGAGCATCACAAACAAGGCCTTTCCTTTCAAAAAATTGATTTTTTTATTCATTTTCAGCAGTTTTCGATCAGTTTTTTGTCTTGGAAATACAGAGCGCACCCTCGAGCACAGCTGAATTTTTGTTGAAACAAGTATTTGATAGGGATGCATCATCAGCCAAAAGACTGCTCGGAGGTGCGCTCTATATTTTTAGGATCAAAATCTTGCCCAGAAAGGTCCAAAATCTACAAAATATAACAAAAGTACCAAAAATACCATTTTTTGAGACCCTGTTAATTCTTTCTAAATAAATAGAAATATAGTTTAAAGATAGAATATGATCAATTTACTTCAACATGCACAACAGATTATATGCAAATATTATTTTTTTGCATTTTGAACATATTGGGGGCCAAAATACCCCCCTTATCATACCCTGTCCTTTGGAAGAATTCTTAAATAGAAATATTGACCTAACAAATTATACTTTTACAATAAACGTGTAAATTAAAATTACTGTACCTGAAAGTCTCTAGGTAGTCTGCCATCTTAATCTTAAAAATACTGTTTTTAAAAGATTAACTTTCTTAGACCTTCATCAAGAGGTTTCTAAACTACAATCTAGTGAGACAAGTCTCTGCCATGAAAACATTGGTTTTACAAGTTTTAATTACTAGAGATATACTATCTACAGAAATCAAATTAAACGATAGCGCGGAAATCACACGATAGCGCGGAATCTAATATTAACCGGTGGGTGGAGATAACTGGGTAAAAGTGAAAAAAAATGACAATATTTCTACATCAGGTTTAACAAAAAGAAATGATCATGGTAAAACAGCCCAAACCTGAGTTTGATTCACTGCCACAGCATACACTCAAATATAGAGTGAAACATGTAAAATGTATTAAATTGTGAATTCATTAACTTGTATTTTATTTGCCAACATTTATAATATATTAGCTTACATGCAATAATATTCAATGTTAGTAAATCTACCTCATTGGGAAAAATGCATATAACAATTTCAAAGCAAACTAGTTTCACAACATCCAACAGGTTGTTGCACTTCTCTCAAACAAGACTAACTGTTATTTAAAGCAACTCTAAACACCTTGGACAAGGTAAAAATAATTATCATATTACTCCAAGCATAAATTTTAATCGGTGTTTATTTTAATACAATTGTGTTCGCTTTAAATGATCATTTACGGTAAAAGGGCACAATAATGTCATCGTTCAAAGTTTCGTCGTCTCCCGTTTTCTTTTCAAATGCTCAATTGGTCCTATCTCCTGTAATGTTTTTTAAACGGTATTTTGATAATCCTTTCACTTTTTTTTTTAGTTTTTAAATTACTGGAGAATAATGCAACAGTCCCTTTAACAGTTGTATGTTATGCAGCCCTGGCTTCCATTTCAACAAAACCATTACAGCTAAATGATCATGATGTTACACTGACCATTATAAATTTGACTATTTTTATAAAGCGTAAAGGTCGCAGTGAAACATTTAGTAAATGAGATTGACGAAAGGGAATTGGGCGGAAAAACAATTTCAAGAATTTGATACATGATTAATTCTTGGCCAAGGCATTACAGTGTATTACCACCGACAGAATCTAACTGTCCAACAGAACGCTGGGGTTAAGCAATATTTATATACATGTATAGCTGTCTAGTGAAGGTAATCTTCAACATGCACACCACCAAGTTTCAGTAAAACATGAAATCTTTCTTGAAAATACGCAGAATTCGGCCTGTAGTATATATACATCTTTATTCATATAATAATTCATTAATGGTACATCAGCCAGACAGATTTTTCAAAGGACTTGTTTTTTTTCAACTTCAAAACAATATTTTGATAATCTATCCATAAAGAATGCCAACATAGCCAACCGATATGGATCTGAATTATTCTCACTCTGTAGAAGTCAAAGGAACTGGTAATACATTGCTGCTGATAAAAAAAATAATTATAATAAGAACTTGTGGATTTTCAGCACATGCATATAAAATACAAGGAGATGGAAAGAAGTATTGTTTTATTGCAACAAGGCTGCAATGCCTGCTGTTGAGACAGATATATTGCATACATTGGCATAATCAGTCGCGCCATATCTGACAACATTCATCCCCGACTTTATCGGTCACGCCATTCCTCCAACACTACATTCGTCCAACTATGCAGAAGTAAAAAGTGCTTTTACTGTAAATAGCAGGCTGTTGTTTAAAGGCAGAGTAGGATTGTTAAAATGTAAACAGCTGACGAAGTATTCGAAAGCATTACAGCTTCAAAGTGGACTTTTGAGCTGTATCCCTTATACATTGCGCTGATGCTAAGCATACAACAGGTAACGTACAGATCAAACGGTTTATTTACAGCACAGGTATTGTTTATATAAACTTCGAGTTAAAAACATACCTTTAAATGAAGCATATGTTTCTAATCAGGTGCTTCAATTAACACCTGGGTCCATGGAGCGATTTGATTTTTACGATTTGATAATTTTATACACTATTACTAGATCTAGATACGAACTGAATTGAACTGGGTTTTAAGGCGCACCAACACATGAAAACGTTATATGGCGACTAACAGGCATGAACATGCCAGGCTCATCTTCCATGTACATCGAGATAAAATACGGAAAATGGGCCTAGAACCTTCTCACCCTGAACTGCAGAGTTGCTGCAAATTCTAATACGAAGTCTGCATCATCTCTGTTAAGGTTGAAATAAACATACTGCGGCTTTGAAGTCAACTGATCTTATAAAATAATTTAAAGAAGATCTAAAACTACAGTATTCCTTTGTCTGTTATAATACTCAACTACAATTGATTTACATTTCGTAAAATGGTTAAAACAGAAATTAAAATGTTTTCATTTTGCCCTTTATAAGTAAGCATGTTAAAAATAGAATAAATATTTAAATCATTATTTTGCCATACAGGCTATAACAACTGCTGCCTAAAAGCTACATGTACGCCAAATAACTAAACATCTAAGTGGAATCGCCCATTCGCAAGAAATCCAAGCGGCGGTATCGGTGGCATATTCAACATACATACCAATACCAAAATGTAGCATATAGCTTGTCTCACGTAGATGCACTTGGCAACAAACACATGTTGTGACAAGTTTTCAAGTTATCACAGATTTCAATTGCTTTGTACTTAGTATTTGTACAACATCTTCTCAAAAATATGCTACATGTAAATTTAATTTCAAATATAAAAACATTCCATTTAATTCTCTATAAATAGGACTATACAATAAAGAATATAAGTAATATATAGGTATACAAACGATGATCTAATATACAAATGTAGAGCATGTCCTAAATAACAAACATAAATACACAACAAAACGCAGGCACTAGAGAGCCGAAATGACTGAACTAGTTAAAAGTTAACCAATGTATAGTCATAAAACAGTTTCAAAAATATACATATATCACTATGAAAAGGAATAGTTGTTTAGAACAGATTTTTTATGTGAACATTGCAACACAATATAGCTTACATGGCGCCAAGATGCATATAAACATTTTGCTTTGCTCCAGAATGTTTTCATCCGTCTTGGTGCCACATAACCTATACTGTGTTTTAGTGTCGTAAAAAACAATTAAATTCTTATGTGAATCAAAAATCTATCGAAAAACTGATCAGACAAATAAATTCACATCACTCGTGTTTCAGATTTATTAAAAGACATTCTTTTGACAAAGCGCATTACATTATACAATATTGTATATGAGTGACCATTCAAATATTGATCGACAAAAAACTTAAGGTGGACTGGAATACATTTATCTTGTTCAAATTTGGAATCGTCCAATAGAATACATTTGTATTCAATTATTATAAACACTTTAAATCTTCAAGTATTGCATAGCTCATCCACTGTTAAATTCATGCATGTTTTAATTTTTATTTACATTGAAGTTTATGTGAATTGCCCTGGTTTGCACATCCATTTCTTCTATAAGAGTTTCAAAATCTAAATACACCAAATCCATTTGTATAAACTTTTATCAGGTCATCTCTGCATCTTGCCATTCACTGTAAATCTATGTGTATTTGGATTAAAAGTCATCCAAAGAAAATGTAGGCCATTTTTTAGTGTTTAAATATATCCATCTCTATATAAAAAGTTCAATTACAAAAAAAAAACAGATCACATAGATGATTTAATGTTATTGTGAAGAAGTAATTTGTACACTTAAATTTTGTGCTGAACCTATTTGTAAAACCATATGAATACATTGCTCATCATTTAATAAACAATTGTTACAAATAAGCCATTCTTAATCACCAACTTAATAAAAGTTGTATAATAAAAATATGTTGATATTTAAAACAGGTTTATTGCATTCAACAATTAATGATTCTTCATTAAAAATTAAATATTTTTTGTTCAAATACAATAATGAATGATGTAAAGTCTTTAAAAAAAAAATCTAGCTAAAATAATTTTATAGATCCATCCATGATTTTGTAAATAGGCACCCACAAAAAGTCCAAGAACTATTAAGTTTCCTGAACATGTATGCATAGTAAAATTCCACATCACAGTTCAGCAAAATTCTAATTAACAGTCAATCCTCTGATGCCATTATAACTGGTGTGAGGTCACTAAATCAAGGTCATCGTATCAACGAGGCCTTAGTACTGCGGGTATGTGGAACCGACCTGAAAATAGAAGAACACTTTTATAAATTGAGAAAATCTGCCGCCAGTTGGAAAACAAGATTTTGAGAATGTTGATTATTGGTGTTTTATAATAAAAAAGTTCTGATAATCTTATAATCTTTACCAATGACAAATGAATTAATAACACAAAATGTCATAATCAATTTCAAGTTTGTATACCGTACCTCCCTTAATAGCAATGCTCGGGTGATATGCAAAGTGCAAATGGGGCACTCATACATATATTAAAAGAGTTGCTACTATTAGGGAAGATATGGTATCTTCATACAGACGATGCCTTTGATGGCACGGATTAAAGACATTCTGCAAAAATCAGACTTGGAATTGTTACTCAGTACTTGAATACCTGCTAATAACAAGTGAATCTTGTTAAGTCATATTAAAACAACTTCGATATAAAGATTTTTTTTCTCTATATTTATTTTATTCTTAATAATGGTCTTGAATTGTGTCACCAAGACAGTCTAACCTGCAATTCCGAAAGACCAACAACATTTAACTACAAGCATGCATAAAATCTCTGGTGAATTCAAATATTGTGAATGATGTGGAAATGATTGTGAACCAATGGAAACCAATGTACATAGTATTTACGATTCATCTTACACATCTGGGAGACTCTTCTCTGCTATTAAACAAGAAGATGACAAAGCTCACAAAATGAAATATGAAAAGAAAACAGCCCAGAAGGAGCTTTACAGTATTTAAACTCATCTTTTCAACTAAAATGAAGGTATGAATGTCCAGGCAAGTTGAAGACATAAAACCCTAACACATTGACTTTGATAATTCAAACCTTGGCCACAAACCTTCATGATAGTTAAAAAATATGATTCTATTTCTTACAGTACATTTAAAGTGCTTCTGAATAATGCATAATAATAATAATAAAAGGTTTACATTATGAATAACTAATATTAATTAGGACAGTATAATTAATCTGCATAGTGAATACAGTATGTAAAGAGCCTGGATGCGATTTGGAGGTCATTTATGACAGACTTATTTATTGATAAGTATTGTGCAATTTAAATACTATGGCTGCTTGTTCGGATTTTTTTTTACTTAGCATATTGAATATTTTCTCATAAATTGATTCATTAACAAATTATCCCCCTTGATTCTAAAATGTCTTGAAATAACAAATATATCATCTTTCATTAGTAGCTGTACATAACAGGGCACTTTTACAAATTGGCATTATTTTGCAAGTTGATGCAAAAACCAACTGGCAAATTATAGCTTACTCTAGCAAACAATTAACAATAACCCTTTGTGTCATCAGTTTGGCTGGATATTGAGCGTCTATTAACTGTTATCTCTAAACAGTTTTAATTTTATATCAATCTTACTAGAAGGATGACTTCAGCACTTGCAAATTCTTCAGAAGTTGACTGGCATTTTGAGACTGGCAAAATGCTAGGAAAACAGCTTAAATTTGAGATCTGAGTCATATACTCCAATAAAATATTTTCTATCACAAAACAAGCCTTCTCAAAGCCTTAATACTAATGATATTTTTAAAAACTTGCTGAGTTACTGAGTTTTCCAGAATAAACTTTTTCATAAACAATAATTAAACCAGTTGGTTCATAACTACATGGGGCCCAAATACATGTACTTGCATGTTTTATATGAACTATAATCACATTAGGACTGTTTTATTCATCATGCCTTTTAGTTGGGTCAACCACAAAAAGCACACAGCTTCTTTTTGACAAGACATATGAACTAGGTATGCTCAGACCATCCTTAAACAATAATGTGTTAGATGAATTTCATTAGTGGGTGGGTAGATAGGTAGTTGATTTTTTTAAGGAATCTGAAGGAAAATATTCTAAAAAATAGCACATAAAAAAATTGCCTAAAAGGTTTTAGGTTGAGCCCTATTCGTAGGGAGGTAGGGAGACAGCAAACAAACATTTTTGTTTATGGTTGGCCTTGTTTAGTGAATATTAGTGACATGATAGTTCAGTCTAGCATACTGTGTGGTAGCCAACTATAATGTGGCTGTCCACTTCAGGGGCGTAGCTGCAAGTATTAAATATTGCAGGAGTTCCAGGGGTATGCTCCCTCATACTATTGATCTCTAGAGTAGACAAGTGAAATGTTACCAAACTCACGTCAAGCAATCAATATTAAATAAGAAGCACCTAAGATCCTCTCTAAATTAATGCATGAGGACTACTTTTTGTAATAATTGATTACTTGTTTGCATCTGCATGTTTGTGTAGATGCAGCTACGCCCCTGAACATGCACCAACTTCAGGTGTACTTGACTGGATGGCATGTAGATGTAATACAGCAAGATATTAATGAATACCTGTTGGCAGCCATTTTCGAGGCGCCACATTGGAAGACATATAATGAAAACTACAGTAAAGCTTAACAGCAACATCTGAATAAGGGCTGAAACATTCCTCAAATTATGCCTCACTGTTTTTCGCTTAATCATTGGTCAGATAAAGTTTCATTTCCAGATCTCAACACAAAACTACTGCATCTTGTCCTTCAGTAATACACAGTTACAATAGTTTTACGTTCAACCCTCGAGTTGCTTTCCAATCAAGCACACCATCAGAGGAACTTCACGTGACAAGAATTAATTCAGTAAAAATGGTTGATATGTAGACATATCTTGCTGCGTCCCTTCCAAGGAATTAATTCAGTAGAAATGGATAAGATATGTAAAAATATCTTGCTGCATCCCTTCAAGGAACATCACATGATAAGAATTAATTCAGATTGTATGGCGTTTTAATGGATAAGGTATGTAGAAAAATCTTGCTGCGTCCCTTCAAGGAACATCCCATGACAAGAATTAATTCAGTAGAAATGGACAAGATATGTAGAAATATCTTGCTGCATCCCTTTAAGGAACATCACATAAGAATTAATTCAGATTTTATGGTGTTTTAATGGATAAGATATGTAGAAATATCTTGCTGCGTCCCTTCAAGGAACATCCCATGACAAGAATTAATTCAGTAGAAATGGACAAGATATGTAGAAATATCTTGCTGCATCCCTTCAAGGAACATCACATGACAAGAATTAATTCAGTAGAAATGGACAAGATATGTAGAAATATCTTGCTGCATCCCTTCAATGGAACATCACATGATAAGAATTAATTCAGATTGTATGGTGTTTTAATGGATAAGATATGTAGAAATATCTTGCTGCGTCCCTTCAAGGAACATATCCCAAGACAAGAATTCATTCAGTAGAAATGGACAAGATATGTAGAAATATCTTGCTGCATCCCTTCAAGGAACATCACATAAGAATTAATTCAGATTTTATGGTGTTTTAATGGATAAGATATGTAGAAATATCTTGCTGCGTCCCTTCAAGGAACATCCCATGACAAGAATTAATTCAGTAGAAATGGACAAGATTTGTAGAAATATCTTGCTGCATCCCTTCAAGGAACATCACATGACAAGAATTAATTCAGTAGAAATGGACAAGATATGTAGAAATATCTTGCTGCATCCCTTCAAGGAACATCACATGATAAGAATTAATTCAGATTGTATGGTGTTTTAATGGATAAGATATGTAGAAATATATTGCTGCATCCCTTCAAGGAACATATCCCATGACAAGAATTCATTCAGTAGAAATGGACAAGATATGTAGAAATATCTTGCTGCATCCCTTCAAGGAACATCACATAAGAATTAATTCAGACTTTATGGTGTTTTAATGGATAAGATATGTAGAAATATCTTGCTGCGTCCCTTCAAGGAACATCCCATGACAAGAATTAATTCAGTAGAAATGGACAAGATATGTAGAAATATCTTGCTGCATCCCTTCAAGGAACATCACATGACAAGAATTAATTCAGTAGAAATGGACAAGATATGTAGAAATGTCTTGCTGCATCCCTTCAAGGAACATCGCATGATAAGAATTCAGATTGTATGGTGTTTTAATGGATATGTGGAAATATCTTGCTGCGTCCCTTCAAGGAACATATCCCATGACAAGAATTCATTCAGTAGAAATGGACAAGATATGTAGAAATATCTTGCTGCATCCCTTCAAGGAACATAACATGACAAGAATTAATTCAGTAGAAATGGACAAGATATGTAGAAATACCTTGCTGCGTCCCTTTAAGGAACATCACATGACAAACTATTTCAGTAGTAATGGATATTTAGGCAATAACTTGCTCTTGGGCATTCCTATAAAATATACTAGTCTAGTAACAGGTGAATACATGCATATAATATATAAGTTCTTGTCATTTCAAGAATAATCCAGCACTGGTTTACATGTAACCGGATGATGTGAGAGGACGTACCTACTTTTGTTCACTTGTGATTGGAAGATTCTCTCTCTTGTATGCTAGACTGTGAATATAATGAATGAGTGTTATAAGTTCCCCAGGAAAAATAATGTTTATGTGTAACATGAATTTAATTCTTATATATCCAACAATTCACTTTATGTGTGGTAAAAATGCCTTTAAATTAAGGCATTTCTTCACAAATACTGTGTGTCATTGTACAGATATATCTTTGCTTTCTCCAAAAGGTACATCGTCATCAATTAATTATGAAAGTAAAATGCAGTAAAAGATATCAAGTTGTAATCTTATCTGTGAAAATACAACCAATAATTGTCAAATATGTAAATGTAACTGGTCATTGTCAAATACAAGTGTGAAAATACCACCAATAATTGTCAAATATGTGTGTAATTGTCAAATATATGCGTGTAAATGTGTGTAAATATTATTGGTAATTTTCAAATAAATGTTTGTAAATATAATTTTGTTTTCCATGTTTCCATATTATATGTCTACCGGTAGTCAACTTGGTCTAATAGTTATAATTCGATATTCACATTTTTTCCTGGAGTGCTTACAACAAATGTATGAGAAGTACTGGTATGAGGAAACGTACATTTATCACACTCCCTGTACAGGGTTGATTATGGGTAGATACAGATACACAATATTCCATACAAAGCTGGAGTTACCAACATCCATCTATGTGTAATCTATACAACATGCATTACAATACAAAATTAATGAATATATTTTAGGATATCAAATCAACTATTGCAACATCGATGTTCACTGTAATCTATATACCACAAACATTTATTTTTTCACATTTGCCATTAAATTGGTAGGTAAGGTATGCAAGTTTTCAACAAACATTCAACCAACAGACCAGTACAAATTCAATGGAAGATATCAGTTCTGGCATGTAGACAACAGCCTGTACATAAACACAACTACTGGCAGGATTTACTACACCTATACAATGAAAAGTTCCATCTCGCTACCATTTACATCAACATTTCCTCAAATGTACAGCATTTTGTAATTTACTTCCATTATGAGATGATGTTTTGTTAACAGTGTACATTCAAGTAAAAAAGTACCTTAACTGGTTCAACTGCTCGATTTTAAATAAAAACAATTAAAATAATGTTTTCTATGAAGATTCTGTGACATGCTGACCATGGACACATGTAAACAAACAACCATATCGATACATCAAGTGAGCAAATATGTAAACTACGCCCAATACATGTCCAACGTTTTGCAATACATTATTAGTATAATATAATTAGCATTATAACCAGTGGCCAGTTTGCATACTAAAACATTAACAAATCCTGTCATTTTTTTCTTCTTTCAAAATTGTAAAATACTAAATAAAGCTAGATTTAAGGGCAATGCTAAATTAATGCTCAATTTGTCTACAAGTTGATTTTTTTGCTATTTATGATAAAAATGTTCCTGAGCAGAGGGAATCAAATCCGAATCAGTGTGGTGGAAGGCAGGTGGTCTTGAAGTGAAACACAGGGGAAGACTATAGTAATGATCTTGTATGCACATATTTCGTGTAAAGCATCAGCAAATGTTGCCTCATGGCATCACTCAC
The DNA here is from genome assembly GCA_037043455.1 of Cyrtodaria siliqua. NCBI lineage: Eukaryota > Metazoa > Mollusca > Bivalvia > Adapedonta > Hiatellidae > Cyrtodaria > Cyrtodaria siliqua. The sequence goes on along the minus strand of JAWPHD010003256.1, from coordinate 24,957 downwards.
CAAATGGTTGTGAATGCAGGTGATTCCAAGCCATGTTTACGAGATTTTGACAAATTAATTATTGAATTATTTACGAAGAGGAATATAAAGTTTCACTCCAATTGTTTATAATTAATACATCGTTCAAGATTGTAGACAATATCATATGTCATATCAGTTATATGAACCACTTTATCAATCCATATAAAGGCATCTTTAGTCCAGTGGTAAGAGCTAGATTTGTCTGTCATGCATTGGGTACTTGGTTCTACCTTTTGCGCAAAATGAGGAGTCAAATGTCAACTTAACCATCTGTCTTGAGTGAAATGTTTCTTTTACTTCCAGAATAGACTAGAATTCACAGATTTTCCGTAATGAAGAAATAAGTCTAAGTTGCATGATTGCTTCCTGGCATTGCCGAGGATCCAAACTAACAAAAGCACACATTTGCTCAAATATATAAAAACGTGTCCCCAAGTTGAAATTTTAGATTACATGATTATATATGACAGCTACAAGCAAACAAGGAGTTATACAAGCACTAAATTAACCTTAGGTACTACCATATATGGGTATAATTTATCTACTAATACAGAATTGAATTGAATTGGGTTTTAAGGCACACACATGAAAGGTTATAAGGCACCTCTACTAATACAGTAAAATGATGGTTGCGATGGTTCACAAGCTGCGGATACTCTTACTCTATTTCTGTTCCATCATGTTGTTTTAACATAATTACAGGTGTTGTTGCTATTATATCTTACTTAGTAATAGTTTGGTAAGTTCACAGCACCACAGAGTTATATGTGAGAAAGAGTTATATTTTATGTTTTTTAATGATGATTAAACACAAAAAAAACACCCAGCATGCAGTGCAATTTATTTCAAACCACTCGATATTGACCATTCAAAAATAAGCTTACAAAGGTGCACACAACACTTAACCACAATATACACACAACTTCTAGCCACAATATATTTCTTTTAACCTGATATTTTCTTTCTGAACTTAAGATTAGCCACACTCTTAAAATAGAATTAATTATTTACTACTTGGCAAATGCGAAGCTTTTACAAATTCTTGCCAAGCTTAAATACCACTGATGCATTTAAAAAAGAGTTGATACGAAATTCTTTATAAAAATCTAGATGGTGAAATTTTAGATATATTCAGTTAAATTATTCAAGCTGCGCTACGTATGTAATATTTCACAAAACTCATTAAAATGTGAACCTAAAAGCATTTCTCTCTATTTTACAACAATGTTTGCTAATGACGGCATTCTAAACGAAGTGAGGATATTATTTAAATACGGGTGTTATTTCTACGGTATTTCATGCATAAAAAATATCAGGGTAGAAAGAAACCAAAAAGGCGACAAAACATACAGGAGAGTAAATAACAGTATGCTGCTCATACAAACGTTCACTTACTGTAGTTGTACGAAACTGATATTTATACGGCCATGTACTGGACGAGTATTCGTTGTTATTGTCATAGAGGGAGGAGCTTTTATAATCCATGGAATAATTACCGCGGTATCCAGAATCTAGGCCGTATGAGAGATCACCGTGGGTCGAACTGTAGTGATATAAATAAGTGTAACACCCTCGTTAATTTGCTCTCTTGTTAATCAGGAGTGTGTATTGTGCTCTGAGAGATATACATTTCATTTATACCAATCACTCAATGCCTAAAAGCATTTGTTTCACGGCCATTCATAATAAAAGTATAAACAAAATTTAAATTTCCAAACAGTCTTTGGCTTTTTTTGACTTTTTACATAGAAAGATCAAGTAAGGCATATAAACCTTGCTGTGATAGACTGTTATTTGTAAATGAAGAAACATACAGAAAACTTAATTATATCCCCTTCCCTGTTTCTAAACCTCCAAGACCTACAACACACATTTTAACAAACTAAACTTTAGTTATGTAAATATTTATGTTAACATATCTCAACACAACGCATACTTCATTCGTCATAGGTTAGCCAATCAAATTCTAATTTTCACATATGTATATGAATCAAGCTGATCACAAATTAGAGCGATTACAGATGAAAGGAAAAAGGAGCCATATAAATGAAGACATTTACATGGAGGACTTGGTAATTGAAAAAATATGCAAAATGTTATTGTTGACATACTGGTGTCAAGAGTAAATGAATTTAGACATAGTCCCATTATGTGGACTAGTTACATTTAACATTTTGTATTTCAATGAAGGTAGGAAAAAAACCGTCAACTACGAGCAGTCACGGACATAAGAGAAACATTGGTCATTCTATATTTGCTTTTGGACGATAATATGTACTTTCAAGTTTCAAATGTTTACCAATCCTACAGATGGTTGTAAAAATGTCACAGATGAAGCTAGTTATAATCAGCAAATCAAAACAACATCCGACATAGAGAAACAATAAGCAGCGATATACTTGCAAGAAAGAGATGATTATGTCCGCCGAAGTTTGTGATCAGCCTGTCCATCCTGCGTTAACATAACACAATCTTGTTTAGTAGGAACTGCCTTAATTGATGATGTTATTGGTGCATTTAATTTCTAATTAATTTTCTAATAAATCACATCTATCAAATAATTACATGGTAGTAATGTTTTTTTTAAAATTTAAAACATATACATGTGTCCACCAGAGAAAATGTATGTTCAATTTAAATGTGCCCTGAAGTTGTTAATTACTGTTACATATTGTATATAAACAAATAATGAAACCAATGCAAGTTTTTCGAAATCAATCGTATATGCAAAAGAATGGTTTATCTCTTACTTTTATACTTATAAAGAAAATTCTTTCAGTCAATAATTCCATAGTGCGTCATCTTAAGGTTTACAGTTCCAGCGAACGCTTACAATGTCATGCCTACACGTCCGATAAGCATGAAAGCGATATCAGTGATTTACAATACAATACACAATATCCTCACTTCCAAGCACCCTGACTCAGAAAAAAAGTGAATAAAAACAAGAGGCCCAAGAGGGCCTGTGGACGCTCTACTGGCTAACATGGCTCTTATAACATCAATGAAGTGAGAGACTGCCATTTACGTTTTTTTTTGAAGTTTTGGGAAAAATACAGCTTATCAAATAAATCAAGGGCCATAACTAAAGAATCTGGTAAAGTTTGGTAAAGATCAGATGAAAAATAAAGTCTTGAGGCAAAATATAGCATTTTTAACTAAATCAAGGGCAATAACTCCGCTGTTAATGGTCCGATCTAGCTGGTTTTCGAAGTTGTCCGAGCTTTCGTTGATATTAACATGTGCAAGTTTGGTAAAGATCAGATAATAAATGAAGGTGCTAGAGTGTTCACAAGGCTTAATATGGCATTTTTCAGCAAAACAAGGGCCATAACTCTGTTGAAATTATTTCGATCTTGCCAGTTTTTCAACTTGTTCGAGCTTTCATTGATATATAGACACTGACAAAGTTCAGTAAAGATCCGATCAATATAGCCCATTTCACCGGTACTTCGGAAATCTCCGTACACTGTTCGGAATTTCAGTCACGTGGCGGAAAGTCACATGACTTCAAGAACTAATCAGATGCTGGTAGTCACAGAAGTATCAACACTCACAAATTAACCAGTTTCAGTGTTTATATAACAGGGGTAAAAGTTTGAAAACTCCAAAATACTGAAAATAGGGTGGTTCTTACTAAAAGTGTTACTTTTGGAGTACATTATATAAGAGAAATATTTTCAAAAATACTGAATTCAGTATTATTACTGAAAACTTTTACCCCTGATATAATGAGTTAATGAATGCGTATTGCTTCGCTAAAACACCGCAATCATTAGTGATATTCTATACAGAAACCACCTTGACTCATTCCTTTGAAACTAGATCGGATTTCAAGGCTACAGGAACACGTGTTGAACTGTTCACATTGGAGCATGTGCGCGTAAGTTGGAACCGGTGTTACGATAGAAATATTCATTGTTTTCTGACAATCTCGTTTTTGAAGTGTAGCAACAAACACGTTTTAATTTTTGTTTTTCTACAGTACCAAACACATTAATAACATAAATATGTCATGCGTTCAAGTTATGGTCTGATATTTAATAGCATTTTTGTATTGTTTTTAATTCACATTGGGCACCGTTACAATGAATATTTAATGTGCCTACGAGCGTTTGATTGGTCGACCTATTTGGCTACTCTGAGAAAGTTCGTTATTATCCGTGATCGTTCGGCAAATGTCGGGGTGAAATGGGCTATTGAAAGCCCTGGAGTGTTCACCAGGCAGAAAATAGCATTTTTCATAAAAAAACAAGGGCCATAACTCCGGTGTTACTGATCCGATTTAGCTGGTTTTCAAACTTGTTCGAGCTTTCATTTAAATTAACAATCTGTGCAAGCTTGGTAAAGATCAAATGATAAATGAAGGTGCTAGAGTGTTCACAAGGCAGAAAATGCCATTTTTCAGAAAAAACAAGGGCCATAACTCTGGTGTTAACGACCCAATTTCAGCTGATTTTCGAACTTGTTCAAGCTATAATTAGTATTGACAATCTGTGCAAGTTTGGTAACGATCAAATAATAAACGAAGGTGCTAGAGCGTTCACAAGGCAGAAAATAGCAATTTTCAGAAAAACAAGGGCCTTAACTCCGGTGTTACTGATCCGATTTGGCTGATTTTCGAACTTGTCCGAGCTTTTATTGATGTTAACAATCTGTGCAAGTTTGGTAAAGATCAAATAATAAATGAAGGTGCTAGTGTTCACAAGGCTAAATATGGCATTTTTCAGCAAAACAAGGGACATAGCTCCGGTGAAATTATTCCGATCTGGCTGGTTTTCGAACTTGTCCGAGCTTTTATTGATATTAACAACCTGTTAAAGTTTGGTAAAGATCGGATGAAAAATGAAGGCCCTATCGTGGTAACAAGACAAAAGTTAACGACGGACGGACGGACGATGGACAACTCGCCATCCCATAAGCTCTGCTGGCCCTTGGCCAGTAGAGCTAATAAAAATACCTATTTTTAACCTAATTGCAAAAAAAAATTGACAACAAAATGTCAAGATCACATTGGTATGTTTGGTCTTATCAAAGTGTTACTATGCAAACTTTACGCCACCAGAAAGTAATACTGTCGTCTTTTTTTTTAAAGGCAGGTGAGACGATTTTCACCGAGTCTGGTGTGGTCATGTGTTTGAACATACAGTTTCCCACATTGCCATTATGTGAACAATACAGACTGCTTGCTGACAGTTACAAATGCAACATACCACTGTGTGCTCTATATTACTCCAATACTTCTTAGTTCATAAACATACGTGTACACAATCATTATGCGTCCAAACCTCCAGCATTATGTACTAAACTACAACACTCTTTATACAATGCAAAATAAAGTTGTCAACATTAAGCACAGTGACTGACCAAAATGTATATTTCTAAAACTGTATGCAGCATGGCAACACAGACTGACTTTAAATTAGACCGGACACAAATATTTAACTTCAAGATAAGCTCCCCTTTACACACATTTTATCCAATGTTTGAATATGTGCAAAATTTCAAATATTTTTTATCAAGCTTCTTTAAATCAGGAAAAAAATGCAGAATTAAATAATAGTAGCGTTGTACACTGTTAGCAAAACACCAATTATGTTATAAAAACAGAATCACACAACAGAATGAAGTTTCAAAAAAATTTGAAAAACATATATTTAGTTTCGTTAAAACAGTCATATATAAACTATAAGTTATTTTGGCATAACAAAAACAAATGTCTCCCCACCTAAATTAAGTATCCCAAATATCATATGTAAAACTGTAGGTGTTGAGTGAACAAGGTTGCCATGTGGGAAGTTCAAATAACTCTGAAAAATCATTCAACCTAAATGCAGCAACAATATGCACATCTTCACTCAATTTTTTAAAACTGTCCTGAAAGCTTCACGAAATAACAATGAAAACTTGCAGGAGTTCAGTCCAGGTTGTCATGTTATAAGTACAAACAAGGGCAATAACTCTGTGAAATAATCCGACAAGAATACCATGTATATGTGCCTCTTCACTTTTTATTGATGTTTCCAGAAAGATTCATGGTTTCAGATGAACTATATGAGGGGTTGAGACCATAAAGTTGTCAGTATAAGCTGGGACAATACTATTGTGAAAATAGTTAAGATTGGAATACTGAACACAACATGCCCTTCTCCATTTCATTTTGGTATTCATAAAAGTTTCTCGAAAATTAGATAAAAACTGTGGGACTGAGTAGCTGAGCCCATAAGGCTGTCATGTTAAAAGTATAAGCGACCGGAAGGATGCAACAATATGCGCCTCTCCCTTAATAATGGTTTTCTAACATGTTCACGAGAGTGGGTGTGGGGAGACATAATGTAAATAAAAATATTTTTATGGTATAAAATTATAAAGCATGTACAATGCTTGAGAATAAAATGTCTGGAGTTGTAACGAAATATATATACACTGCTCAAAAATATTAACGGATCACTTGTCGATTTCCATATGGTTACGTGTTAAATGCACCATTTTGACGGCCCGGCTTTTCCTAAAGGCCTTTCTAAACCCCAGTTTTAATGCCAAATACTTATCAATTCTTTATAAATATTCTAGCGTTCAGATCTTAAAATGAATTAATGGCAAAAGACAGAAATCCACATGTGTTTCGTTTTAGTTGGAGACTTGCAGGGATAAAAAGTGACATTTTGGAGAAAATGAAAATTTACAAATGTTTGTCCACACACTTCACAGGATTGGAATGACTGTAATTCTGATTTGCAACAAAAGTTTGATGTCTTAAGCATTTGGCATAAAAAACGGGGTTTGTACAGAAAGGCATTTAGGAAAAGCCAGGGCCATCAAAATGGTGCATTTAACACGTAACCATATGGAAAATCGACAAGCAATCCGTTAATATTTTTGAGCAGTGTAGATGACAATGAAAAGTTGACCAACAAACACGATAAATACCAGGGAACAACAAAAGAATGTAACTGACTATTACATGTACATGGTCTGGGAAATTCATGCTTTGAGTAAAACCAAGGATAACAAAATCCATTCCAATTCTGGAAACTAAACAAAAACAAGAGGAATACCTGGTTAACTAAACGGTATATAAAAAGGGAACCACATTTAGAGAAAGCTATTAATCCAAGATGTGTGTCCTCATTATCACGTCATTTTTGCCAAACCCAGTACTGCATTTCTCTAGGAAATTTACGTACTAATTAAAGGGGTTGATGCACTATTTTTAAACAGATTTATTTAAAAGGGCTCTGAAAACTTGAAAAAATCTGAAAGAATTATCAAAATTCCATGAAAATGTATATGTATTTTAAAGCAAAGAAAATCACTGCAAATGAAAAATAAGCATACAATTTATACATTTTTACACATGTATTATATTTTTTAACATCTGTAGATTTATTTTTTAATCAATTTGCAGTGATTTTCTTTGCTTTAAACTATATTTTGTCAATATGCCAAATATGGTAAAAAGGCATGATGACATCATCGTTCCAAGATGGCCACCTCCATCTGTTTCTTTGCAAATTTCTTCTTTATTTTTCATGGCATTTTGATAATTCTTTCAGCTTTTTTCAAATTTTTCAGAACCTTTTAAAATAAACCTTGTTTGGAAAGTGCATCAACCCCTTGAAGTATATATATTCAAAAGCTTCCTTTTGCTTTAGCCATTATTTATTGTTTAAGCACTTTATATAGTATTATAATGATTTGCCGACACATGAAAAGGTAACCTGTATCATACAATGAGTTCTTGTTTGTGAATAAAAATTAAACATTGTTTACATTTCTTTCCAACACATGACCTTGTTGGAAATAGAGGATGTGACAATGGCATCATGCTGCAAATGGGTGTTCACCCCTTCGCCATCACACAGATGTGGCATGTTGTCGTAATCACTAAACAAGATGCAGTCACCGACACTAGTAAGCAGCCAAGTGTCTAACATGTCTTTTTTAAGTCTGATATGTTAACATATGTTAACCATCTTGCATGAAATATCAACGTTAAACAGGTTATCTTATCATTATTGGAATTTTAGAGCACAATCGTGAGAAAATTTGTTTTCAAGACCAAGTTGGCATCATAGACCCGACAAAGTCCGGTCTACACTGATCTCCGTGGCTTGAAAATATTTTCTAATGATGTGGCTCATGTGTGGCAGGCAGCTTGGTTCAGCTACCGTTATTACTTGAGTTTACAGTTTTATAACATCTTGGACAGCTTTTAAGCAGATTAAAGTGCACACTGAACAAACGTGTCAAAACAAAAGTATCGTTGAGGCATACCTAGACGACACGCCATTCGAGTTCCTCAAACTATAATTGTGTGAATGCTTTCTACAAGAATAAGGAACTAGTTAAATGCACAGTTCGAAAACAATCTACATGTATAATAACGACTTGTTCTATGATAAAAAAGAAAAATAGTTCAATTATTAGAAACAAAAAAATAATCACTTTTTATTTTGCGGTCAATATATTTGTACTGACGGGAGAGTGAGATTTTAGTACTGAAAACGTGATAATCTTGGTTAAGAACACAAATAAAAAGAAGATATTCAGATTTTTTTTGTGAGAATATGACCTAGATGTGAAAATGATCTAGACGAACGAATGTCAAGAGTGATGAAAGTCATATTCATTTTAAAAACCAGAGTTTCTTTTCATTATTATTTTTTTTATTATATACATACCTTCACATTAGATTCCCGAATAAAATCTGTTTAAAACTTCTTTGAATTTTTGCCATTTGGAGGCTTTGAAATGTTCTTCGAAATTAAGTAGTGGTAAATAAAAATCAAAGCATATGGTCAAAATTGTATTCCAAAATTTATACTGATGGCCATTTAAAACCAACTTCTTTACTCTTGGAGGTTTAATTTATCTGTTACGTAAAATATCATCCAACATTAATATTCAAATGTTGCAACAAGTGTTCATTTTATTAGTTGAAAATAGCTTCCACCTTATTTCACTGAAAAATTTCAATGCTAAAAAAGTATTCATTATATTTTTTAAACGTATTTCCCAGTATTGCATTGGTATGTATATAATAAATAACACGCCTTCACTCTTGGTTTAATCTCCCAAAGCTCATCAGAATGTACACGGACTCAACAGAACTTTACTGTTATATAGATAATTCTGAATTCTGATATCTGCCGTAGTCACATTTAATACCTAGAACAAAATCTTGTAACGCAATACAGTGTTGATAATGATACTGAATTTGTTGACAAAGTGCAGCCTAATGGTCTCATAATGATTGACAGGAAAAATGCTCATATGAGAGACAAAGTGATATTAGATGACAGAAAGTGACATTGACACTCTCCAATGCATCTTGAGACACACCCTAAGGAAATATGCACGACACCAAGACTCATGTACACCCATATATCTTAAAAATTACTCAGAATGCACAACATTTAAACTACGATAAATGTTTGCTGAATCTTTAAGTATTTATTATAAAATATAGGCATTAACTGCAGAATTTGAACTAAGATGACAAGTAACTTGAGAATTTTTTTGGTGATGTGATGGGTCACATAGGCTGCAATGGGTGCATACTTGTCAAGGGCTTGGCTCAGTTACAACCTTTAGTTAATCATGACTGCACTATCAACACACTAGCATGGCTACTGACCTCTTAGCACTGGTTGACGTGGTGGAATGTCTAGTACCTCTCTTGATGGAGCCTGTAGTGTTCGCGTGGTTGTTCGCTAGCACTGAACTAACTTTACTGGTTTTCAGGGGGGACATAACGGACCCGTGGGCGCTTTTTGAGGCAGATCTGAAAGGCTGGGTCGTGGACCGTTTGTGACTTTTTGGATCATCCGACCTGACAGGGGAAAACATGCAGGTGTATGTAACAGTGGAGGTAGAGATCAGTTTAGAAGCATCATGCCAGTGCATCTAAAACACGATATAGTGTATGGAGTTATCTAATAAATTGAGACTTCTATGCAGCTTTTTTAAATAGTCCGACGTTAATATTGCTGCATATACAGACAATGATGCTCACCACAAAAGTAAAGGAGCATGATCGCATATTTAACACACTAGTGAATTAAAGTGCTAACTGAACTTTTGAATTAGCACCTTTTGGAAGTTGAAATTCATATACTGGATCGAAAACACCCGATTAAAGCTTTATCTGCTGTTAAATATGCTCTAAAGTGATCTCTATGAAATGTAAAGGGGAGCGACAATATTCAGATTGTGTGCTCAGTAAGGAGTCGGTTATGTCCCTCTGATCATGTTAGCATCTAAATTCAATGGAAAGTGCTAAAATTAGAGGAAGGCATGTTAGGACACAAAATGAAAGAGAACAAATCTAGAAAATATGTTTTGAATCCCATAACATGTTTAAAATCATTTTTGAAATTAGTTTGCTATGAATGGCATATGTACATTGGAAAGTTTTCAAAATTTGGAATAATAATACTTTACAATGCTCTATAGTTACATGATTTTTCAGTAAACTATATGCCAAAAAAAACGTCAACAATAATGTAGGTTTGTTTCTCTTTTTTAATACGGGTGTTCGTATGAATGGTATTTAAAGCACAAAGCCATCTTGTTAAGAAAACCTTCACTTCAGGAGAACAGAAGCATCCACAAAATGCAAAAACAACAATGCATAGTGCGATTTCATAATATCAGATGAATAATGAAAATTCAGAGCTCAAACAAATGAGGTTATCATGACGTTTTCTCAAGTCTGCAAGCAATCAGGATGGCAGTGAGGACCAGCCTGCAGATACACTATCTGGACTAAAGGGGGTACATCAGGCGTTTTCCATAAGATTTCTAAAACGTTCCAATTCATCATCATGATAAAAATGTCATCAGTCAAAATATGCTGTAGCCAGGGCACTAGTCAGCTTTTAGAGGACTGGTGCCAAGGCCCTCAGGAAGGGGAATTTTGTGTTGTTTTCATATCAAAGGGGAATTTCTAAGAAACACAATTTAGTGTGGTTTGTTTATTATTTAAGTGGCAGCAAGAATGTACCAAATGGCAAAAAGTATGCTATTTTCCTGTATTTGAGTTCACAGGAAAAGGGGGGAAATATATACTTAGGCTCGTTCATTATGCTTAGACCCTTTAGAATAGAAAGTATAAATAATGTTTTTTAAGTTGGACCCCAGAAACAGCCTGATGTACTCTCTTTAACCCTTAACCCGTTACATATATCTGATGTGGACTGTTCTTTCTTTGAATTAAGACCATTCAATTTATGTGACAAAGGGGTGTTTTGGGAAAAATGACTATCTGCAGCCTGACATTGTAAACCCTGATCAGCCTGCGAGTAGATGGGTTTACAATGGACGCAACGGCTATTATAGTCGTGCTTAGCGGGTTAAGGGTTAATACAAAGCTTGCCTCACTAGAGCTGAGCTTAGTTTCAACTTTTTCACGAACAAAAATTTCATGTTAAGACAAACAAGGCAGGAAATCTGCCATTTTACTTTAAAATACACAAAATACAAGAAATTCGCATTTTCAGGTTCACATGTCTCACCTAACAGGGATGGGACTAAATGTTGTTTAAATGAAAGGCTGTAAACATTATAGTTCGTGAGAAAGCGACGTAAACGTAAGAATTGCTAAGTTATCTACCCTTTGCTTGCATCCAAGGTGAAAGTCACATCCACATTCGCTTTGTGATGTTACGATGTACAACCCAAAATACAACTATAAGCACAGTATGAAAGGTCCAGTGCATACAGTTAGTGAGAAAGTGACTTAACACTAAAGTTGAATGTTGTCGCCGCCACATTTGCCGCCGGAAAAGCAACACCTATGTCTTTTCTTCTTCTTCGAAAAGGCGAGACAAAAAACAACAACCCTCACTTAAATGAACATTGATACAAAAAACGTTTGTTAGCACATAGATGGTACAAATCACCGACTGGTCCTGCAACAGTTATATTAGTACAAGATCAGCCCATCACAGACTGGTCCTGCAACAGGTATGTTGGTACAAGATCAGCATATCACAGACTGGTCCTGCAACAATTATGTTGGTACAAGATCAGCATATCACAGACTGGTCCTGCAACAGTTCACTGATGAGCAAGCACTTGTAAATCACGCAGGAGGAAATGAGGTTTCAAGCATACCGTATTTCCCCCAATAGTAGTGCCTCCCCTGGTCACCCTCTTTTGTATCGAAAAATAAGAAAAAAAAAATAAAAAAAATTATTTTGTGCATATATACTTCTAATTTTATAATAGCAACCCCCTTTGCATTTCATATAGCGCCCGGGCGCCACTATTAGGGAAATACGGTATACACAATGTGTATTGTAGATACGAGTCTAATTTATATTAAAATTTCACTTTTTTTTTTACATTGCATATTTATAGAGGTATATGTTCAACACTCTGACACAGCAATTATATGAAACAAGGGACTACATAAGTGAATATTTCTAAGGTTATGCTACCTTCTATTTCTAGTTTATGTATTCAGGGGATAACAGTAACCTAAACTTATTGTGAGAAATTGTAAGGATAGTTTGGGTTTGCCATTTGTATGAAACAAATCATTACACTGTTGTTCTGTTTTTATTTTAAATAATTTCTATATAATTTATTTAATGTATATATCTCTATGTATATATCTCAAATGTAGCAACTGTCAGCTAATGCAACAGTATACTATAATATGTCGGTTTGAAACAGCAGACCAAAAAGGAAATACACATACAAGCATTTTGAGAAACATTTCATACAACGCCTTCAAGTCATCCTTATTTGTAAACTTCACTTACCTTTCTGATGAGCCCATTTTTCAGGGAACTATGGCGAGGGGACAACTACGACTCATTGTATACTTTTTCACTTTAAAATATAGCTCCTGGTAAGTTTTAAGAAACCAAGCTACTCTGAATAAAAATATCTTTGCAACTTACATCAGTGCTCCTGTGGTTGCGGAGCGTGAATGTTTGCCACGCAGTAACTTCAACTGATTCAGTTTGTCTCCCTGTGTCTCTATCCGTGTTCCCCGAGTCACGGGACCCGTGTAGATTCTCTGCAAAAATAAGAATCATTTAAATTCAATGTTTAACATTATCAAAATCTTGATTGAAACAAAACTGTCATTTTTGAAAGCAGTGTTGTATTTAAATTCTGCCCAATATATTACTTTACCAATATTGTCTTTACATATTTATAACAGAAATTAGCAAGTCAACTTAGTAACCGGTGAACCATTTGTTATTCGACAATATCTGTAATGGCAACTACAATATTTATCAGGCCCATATAGAATCTCTGCACCAATAATAATAAACTAGAAAATGTGTCCATGGGACACGGATGCCACTCTTTAGCGTTGTCAGTCATAAGTTAACCACTCGTATTGACCGTTTTTTGTTAGGAATATACTGCCGTCATATAAATATTAACATCCGTAATATTTGAAAGCACTATGGCTGCAGATGCCTGAGAAATGGACTTGATTATAAAACTTTTTCTAAGTATGGCATTGCATACAATGGCAACGATATACGCCTGCTTCACTGTATGGTGGGGCATTAAGAAAATGTGAACAAAAATCTCCTTTTTTTGAGAAATTATTAGTACAGAAATATTCTTCTCTGCCACACAACTAGAAATGATTTGTCTTACATCATCCTCGTTGGACCATGAATTGTCATAGCCAGCGTCCAGTGCATCCTGTATTCTCATGTCGTCCACCCCAGAAAGTAGCTTGGACACACTGTGATGGCGTTCTCTACGCTTGTCATTCTCCTGTTTTATTATAAAGTATGCAACAAATGATAACCAGGAGAATATGCCCTAAATCTAGATAGTTTGACGGAAAAAATGTCCAACAGCAGGAGTGGAAGATAATAATGCTGTTTTAATTTTGTTAACCTCATACAATACAGATCTCTGGCTGGTATATTTGCACCACTGTACTGGGTACAAAAGGCCTCTTTCACAAAGATAAAGTATTGCTCAAACTCATATGTGAGAAACCAACTAAATTAAGATTTAAACATTTATCAAATTTACCGGTACCTATAATAAACTCAATTTTAGCATTCATGTATATATATATATATAAATGTACAAAACAGTAACAAGTAAAAATATGATATCTTCCTTCTAACTGTACATTATCAAAATCTCGTTTCTTTCTATCACATTGTACGCATCCATTCTGATTATCATGGTCTCTCAGAGGGTTTACAGACTTTTTTGTATCGATGATTAACACAGTTCAGTAAAATCTCTAGAGGGCACAGGCTCACAATATTATTATAAACCATTATTATTCTAACAGATTCTGAAATTGTTTTTTCTTTTAAATGAGACTTTATGGCAAGTAAATGCAAACATATATGACAGCAACGCTTTAGTATACCTTGACTTTGGTCCTATGCAAGTCACCCTGCATCCACATCCATGCCTGTTTCTCCTCCAGGAAGTTTTGCTGCGGCCCGATGATAGAACCGGGTCGACATATACGACACCAGGCTATACACTCTGCTGCCGTGAACTTATAATGTTTCATCATGTAGCACGCTATCAATGTACCAGTTCTACCCAGACCAGCTGTTCAGGAAAGACATGTAAGAATTAAATGTGTATCACTGTGTATTCAAAAATGCGCATTATAATATATAATTAGCATGTAAATATATACAACGGATCTACAGTCAAGGTAGGTCGTCAAAGGATGTGGTTGGTTGAATGGTGTTTTACGTCACTTTCAGCATATTTTAGTCTACATATGACGGTCAATTGTTTAGTGATGGGGGCAGACCACCCTGTTTTCCTGGGTAGAACCATTACTGAATACCTCCCGCCATCCGTAAGAATTATCGATGACAAAAGCCCTGACAGCATCTACAAGCTCCAGACAAAGGTCATTTCCAGTTCATGGAATGCATGTAGCTAATTTGTTTTCAAAATCCTTTGTTTTGTTTTTTAGTCATATCTTGTTACATCTTCATTGAGAGAGTAACTAAAAAAAATATATTACTCACCTAAAAACCTTCATTCAACTAGTCAGTATTTTTTAAAAACTTTTTCAGCACAAAACTGTATCGCAAATATTGCTTTTTAATGGTTTAAGTTATTCTATCAATTATCGCTGTGATACTGTTAATATTTTTTTACTCTACAATTCATTTAATAAGTGATACATATGACTTGACATGTGCCCTTCTACTTACCTTTACAGTGAATAGCTATACCACCGTCCGCATTTTCAGCTAATTCTAAAAACTGCCGTACTATAGTATCATTTGGCACACTGCCATCAATGAAGAAGAGATCGTAGTGGTCGAAGCCAGCATCTGTAAACCGCCGAGCATCATAGATTTTCTTGTTCAGACGTACTATGGTGGTGACATTGTGTTTTCTGAAGTAAGGGAAGTATGCCTCAGGAGCGTGTAACGGATACCCTGAAATAGAGAATAGTTCAAAGAGTCAGAAAAAAACAAAGAGTTAGTCTGCTTGACGTACATGTATCATGTAACTTAATTAGGTTTTAGGATCTGTATCAGGTAAAAAGTAAGCTGGCATTTTATTTATCTTTCATATCGAAGCTTCAAACTGTTTTATATATATATATACTTAATAATAAAGTGTACCATTAAGAAGTAAACATTTCTGAGTCAGCCAAGTAAAGCTTTAGCTAATATTCATCACAAAAACAAAGATTCAAATTTAGATAACAAGACACAGATATACGCAGTCCGTAAAAATGAGAATCAAATGTGAGAAACAATCGTAGGTTTTCATACTCGTAGGTTTTCATACAACACTTGTTTACAACCCTACAAAACACAATGCAATCTCCTCCGCTATCTTTATAATCATCTTACCTATTTATGCATGTATGATCCTTATCATATATAAATATATGAATATATATATATATATATACTTTAATTACAGTATTTTTGCATGACATCTATTTCAAGTAAGCCTTAAAAAGGATGCTTTGAGCAAATATCATTTGATGTCTTTATTTTTGGTATTTATTTTAATCTCAGCCATGTCAAATGATGAAATGTAAAAAAAAAACACAAAAACAACAACGGACAAGCATCACATGAGGAACATTGTGGCATGTTTATATAAAAAGGATGCTTTGAGCAAATATCATTTGAAATGTCTTTATTTTTGGTATTTATTTTAATCTCAGCCATGTCAAATGATGAAATGTAAAAAAAACACACAAAAACAACAACGGACAAGCATCACATGAGGAACATTGTGGCATGTTTATATCCAAAAAGCTATAACAAAAGTTAAGCTGTTTAGAGGAGATTGTCATTTTAATGAAACAGGCCATCTGACGATGGATGGATGGACAACTAAAAAACAAAACAAATACCATCACAATCTTTTCTGGCCTCTGGTAGCAGAGGTTAAACAAATTATAATACTAAAAGTACTTAAAAGAGTTCTACTGAATGTGAATGTTTTCTCGTTAATGTCAATAATTCATCTCTTGGTAGAATTATGTAATCAACAGAAGAACAAAAAATCTGTTTTGGCACTAAGTGAATAACAGTTCTATCAAGCTAATTACACAGGAGACAGCCACAGCAGGCAACAAGTAGTACAGCTGATGTAAATCTTACCTCAGGTAAACAAACAAACATGTAAACACACAAATCACTCAAACTGTCTGGCAACCTGTAGCTTCAGACCGACTTTCTACTCAGTTCATTGCGGTAAACATTACCACATAATATGACTTACATAACACATATAATACACTTCTGTTCTGCACCACAACAAGAAAGGGTTTTTGATTATCAACATTTACTGTTTGTTTGTTTGTTTGTTTTTACATACATGATTCAATTGTTTATAATGGGAGGTCAACCTCCACAACTCGATAAATATGTACAAAGATAAATTTCTACATAAAGCAAATTAACAGATAACCAGAATGTTGACTTGACCTTAATAAGAATGTGTGTTATAGCAAGCCGATAATTGTCAGCATGTAGCTGTTATCAATACCAGAATAACCACAGTGTCACTGAACCGTACATCATTAAACAGCATGTCACTGTACAGTATGTTGCTGAACAGCATGTCAAAAAACATTACTGAACAGCAAGTTTCTGAACAGAATGTCGCTGAACAACACATCACTGAACAGTACATCACTGAACAGTGAGTTGCTGAACAGCACATCAGAGAACAGTAAGTCACTGAACAGTACATCACCAATCAGCAAGTCACTGAACAGCACATCACTGAATCATACATCACTGAACAGCACATCAGAGAACAGTAAGTCACTGAACAGCATGCAACTGAACAGCACATCAATGAACAGTATGTCACTGAACCAATGAACAGTGTGCCAAAAAACAGCACGTCACTAACGAGTATGCCACTGAACAGTACTTCACTGAACAGTATGTCACCGAGCAGTACCTCACCTAACAGTACGTCATGAAACAGTATGACACCAAAGAGTGTGTCACCAAATAGTACATCACTGAACAGTGTCACCAAACAGTACATCACTGAACAGTGTCACCAAACAGTGTGCCATTGAACAGCATGTCACTGAACAGTATGTTGTTGAGCAGTACATCACTGAAGAGAATGTCACTGAACACCACAGCAGGTTACCACTGACCTAAATATTGGTGTAAATACTTCAAAACAAATATACTTAATGCCATTAAAAGTTATTTATTTTGTGTTTATTTCCAAGATCGATTGTAGTGCACATGTTAGAAATTATCCACATTCCCTATAAATCTGGTGACCGATCAGATTTATGTATTGCAAGAAGTAAAATCGGAATTATGCAATCGATCTTGGAGATGTTAATTAAACATAAACACAAAATAAAACAAGAGGGCCAAGATGGCCCTAAATCGATCACCTGAGCACTGGCACATTATCGAACTTCTTCGAAATCTTATGGTCATATGCAATCTGTGCAAGTTTGGTTAAGAGTGTTTCAGAAATGTGGCCTCTGTTGTATTAACAACATTGATATAAAGACACTGAAAAGTTTGGTAAAGATCAAATACAAAATGAAGGTGCTAGAGTGTAACGCCTGGCACAGGGCCAAATGAGAGCTGTGTGCCTTGTGGTTTCAGAGAAGAAGATTTTATAAGTTTTTCCCTATACAAGTCTATGTAAAACATGTAACCCCTGGGGCAGGGTCAAATGTGGTCACCATCTGAACAAACTTGGTAAAGGACCATAACAGTATAGTAAATGCAAAATATTAAACCTCTGGCACTTGTAGTTCTAGAAAAGAAGACTTCAATGTTTTTCCTATATAGGTCTTTATGTAAAACTGTGGCCCCCGGGGGAGCAAATTGGACCCCAAGGTCACCATGTGAACAAACTTTGTAGAGGCAATAAGCTGATGCTACATTCTCTGTGCCTTGTTGTTTCAGAGAAGATTTTTTTGAAGTTTTTTCCTATATAAGTCTATGAAAAACATTCAAAATCTCACTACCCAGGCATACAAACTTTGGATCCCCAGGGAACAGTCATTTTTTACCCTGGGGACTTCATTTGAACAAACTTGATAGTCTAGGCATTGGCCATCATTTTAAACGAAAAAAACTGTTGAAATCTGTCCAGTGATTCTTGAGAAGATGATTTTATAAGGTTTTGACCATATATGGTAATGGCAGCCACCTTAGATGTCACGCTGACCTAATTTTAACAAATCTAAACAGCATTCATCTGAGTATCTCATATGCGAAGTTTGGTCAAAATTGGCCAAGCGGTTTCTGAGAAGTCGTTTGAAGCAAAAGTTAATGACAACGGACAAAGAGTGATCCCAATAGATCACCTTGAGCCTTTGGTTCCACTCAGGTGGTCTAAAAACTTGCACTTTTAATGGTGTTAAGTATATAAAGCATGCCCGATACAACTCATAATGTCTGTAAGTGTGTTAGTTTCAAGGAACAAGTAAAAAGCAAGCCAACAGGTACATGCATTAAAAATAAAAATCTTAAGTATATACCACTGTTCTCAAATGCTGTGTTTTTAAATTTTTAAACAGCTAGCTACATTACCTGTTACTTGTGTGTTAACTTACAAAGCTGTAAATTTCTGCCTTTGAAAGGGTCTGTTGCAAGGAGACTAATTTTACCAAAGAAAGTTCGCTGACAGTTTGTGTTCCTGCCCGCCACAAGTGTCGTGTCTGTAAGCGGCATAATTTTGTTTAAATACAATACACAGTACTCTTATGAAACCTGTGTGTGTGAGTGACCTAGAAGATACTGGTCATATATATGACAAGCTTAAATAAATTTTAATGAACGATGTTGAAGATACAAGAATATGACAAACTTTAACACAAAACTTTAACTTAAATAAGCTATCCCGCCAACAACAGTCAAATTTTACAACGTGTACACCGTTTCTAAACCTTCTGTTGATGAGGTGTATATATTACTTACATATTTTGAGAATCGACTCTCTATAGACACAATATGAACGGTCTTAATCAGCCAGTCCAAACCCAAAACTGGAGCGTCAAATTAATAGTTACCGACTCATAATTCATTTTACGCATATTCAATCACGGGTAATTTATGAATCCATGAGAAATCCTATACTTTTAATCAGAAAATATACATGTACACCTGGATAGTTTTGATAAACAGTTCTGTAGTGTAATTTTGCCGTTATTTGGCAGAACTTGTGTGGCTGAGTGGCTTGATGATACTGAAGACATAAATGCAATGTATGAATTAATTTAAACAAGCAATGTTGAAGGTAGTAGCGTGTGAAAAACTTAAGGCAAAACTAGTGTAAATGCGGACGATGCCGTTACCAACACAAAGGGAAACCTGTATCAAAAATATTGCTTTGGTTCCAGAAAAGGATTAAAAGATGGAAAAAAATATATTCCGACATATGGGCATATTAAAGAAAGTTGAGTTTGAAAATCTTATGAACAAAAACAGCTGGGGCAAAAGCAAAATAATTTGTGGTTCAGGTTACATGGCCAAGCCAGACAATTAGGTTTATAGATAGGTAGGAAACAATTTTTTTTTAGTTTATATCAATATATTTCTTTCCGAGTTGTTCTGCTTTAACAACTTATGTGTGTATATAACAGAATGTTGTTGTTAGTTTTTTGTGCTTTTAATTGAAATTGAATTGAATTGGACTTTATAGTCGCACCAACAGCTGTCATATTGCGACTGTCCAGCTTCCACTGGTGAAGGTAGACTCCAGGTGCCCCTCCGGGCAATTTTTGTACACGGGCAGGCACCTGGGTATAACCACAGACGTTCCGCTAGCCAGCTTGTGCTTTTAAAAATAGCAAAAAACACTTTAAGACTCAGCGGGAGAAACTAAGTAACCTGAACCACAAACTTTACTTTGGGCATTAAGTAGTAGTAGCAAAACTTATCAATAAAACAAACTGAATTTAGCACTACAAACATACCATTCTCTATCTTGCTCTTCGGATGAGGTCCGCTAAATGCAAGGAACTTGTCTGGAATAATCCAGTTAAGATCTCCATTTTCAACCCTCTGTTTTAAAGATGGGAAAAAAATAAAGGGAAGTTATTAACGAAGGCAGACAATTCTAGTTATTGTACAGAAGGTGATGACTCAGATGAGCTGACCTGGATCACATGAAATGCTTACCTTTGTAATTGTGCAGCTGACAAAATGATTGCATGCGGAACCCGGAAACAGGGATAGATCACCGTGACAATCTGTGACATTCTCCGACAATTGTTCACAGATAAGAGCACTGGTAAATTTCAATCAATTTATCTCTGTGCGATACAGAAGTTTGATAGTGAAAGATGAGGGGAAATGAAAGCATCTACATGACACAGACAACTATGGGAGAGATGCATGCATGAGTATGGCAACTGACAATAGTCGTTTATAATCAAAGGTGTCCTAAGCCGGTAAGATACGCTTTAACAGTTAATATTGTTACGCCTGGAACAATTAATATTGAATAAATGACAATCACAAATATCTTTAATGTATCAAATTGAACGAGACAAAAAGTCATTGCATGGACCTTGATTTCTTATGTTCCTATTGTCAGTTTTTAATCTATGCATGGTTATCATCATATGAAAGATGCTCAAATACCGTGGCAAATTGTGTGCAAGTGTACTATCCACCAATTAATGTATTACAGCCTTCAGTATTAATATTCAGTCGGTGCTTTGATATGTTCGAAATATGTGTATCGGGTATGCTAAAAAAAAAAAATATTATTTTATCATTATCAATCTTATAGCTTCATTCTATTGTTAAACGTAATATTTGAGCAGCTTCCAGAACCATGTGTTAGTAATGGAGGGGTGGGGGATGGGGGGCCACCAGCACCGTGTCATCTTGTCTACATGCATATGGCAGCTAGGCATCTCTATATCATGTATTACCATTTTCTATCTTTGTTTTAGGGTGTGGTCCACAGAATGCAAGAAATTTATTTGGCACAATCCAGTTGAAATCTCCATTTTCTACTTTCTGTAAAGGCAAAGTACATGATGGTGGTCACTTGTACAGGCTGATAATGATGAACTGAATTTGAACTTGTATATAAAAAAGAAATGATGATTCGTAATATGATAGGGCTATTCCATTAAAACATACATGGGACCCCAGGAAGGCACTTTTGAAATTGAACACCCATCCATGGATGCAAAGTTGAGTTTAAAGAACCAAATTTCGGAACACAGGGTTCACCCATTTATTAAATTGCCTTCCTGTGGTCTAGTGTAAGTTTTAATGGAATAGCCATTAACCACAATGGCAGAAATATACACAGGTTTGTCAAGGACATGAACATAAACTTAAACAGATAATATATGTAGAAACTGTATTTGTATTTATTTCACAATCTTCACTGTTTGTTTGTTGTTTGTATGGTGTTTTACGTCATTTTCAACACATGTAACGTTATATATGACTTGTCACTGAGTATGTGCAATGATAACGTTATTCATTGTATCACCACTAGTTATTCTATGTACACTGATAAAGGTGTATATCGTAATTAAAACAATTATATTGATTGCCTTTCAATTGTTTTATTAATCATGTAATCATTGTTCATACAACGCTGCAACGATAAACTTTCCTACTTCATAACTGACGAAGTGTTTTTACGGCGAAACAACACATGCCAGGCTCATGTTCCATTTACATCAAGATATATGGAGAACCTGCAGAACAGCAGAGTTGCTGCAAATTCTATAGTAGACACTCTTCTAGTGGGATATTCTACTCCGGCAACCACACAGGGATTAATAAATGTCCTTCAATATAGGAAAACAAAGGTGCCCAGATACGATACCAGAAAAAGAATTTTAACGTTTTCAAAATAATAAGCGAATCTATAATTCATTGAAGTACAGATTAATTTTCAACAGGCGTAACCAGTCACACAATGAAGTCAGCAGTTTATTTTGAATTTTAAGACTATGAAAAACAGAACATTTTATATTTGATAGCCTAAATGCAGAATAGAATAAAGTAAATAGTTTTTGCATATTCCTGACTGTTATTATACTGCACTATATAAATGTATAATAATATATTTAAACCTATGGTAGTATAAGACGAAAAGTTAAAACGAAATATTATTTAATTTTATGCAAGCAGGTTTTTAGTAAAAAGGATACTGAATAAATAAATTGAGAAACTAATTTCAATGCCTGACAAACACTTCAAGATTGCCGTGTGTCCCTTTAAAAGAAAGGTTGCAGTTCTTCCATTTTAAAATGATTTATTTTTTTTGCCCTTATTTCATTTCCTGTTTAACCTTCAGCATGCTAGACGAGTTAAATTCAGCACATTTCCTGCTCTTTAGAGGGCTTTTTTTTGCCAATAATGTGCAAGCATGCGCAGTTACAAAAAATCGTTATCATATTTCCATTTTCTTGAAGAACATTTTCAAGTCAAATTTCATGAAAAAACAAGGCTTAACTGTGTTTAATGATCGAATGAAAAAATAGTTTTTGTAAATTACCAGTTGAGGCATTTTCTGGTTTAGGAAAGCCTTTCAAGTAAGAATGAAATGTAACTGATGACAAGACGAATCGATAAGAAATACCCCCCTTCTAAAATCCATTATGATCCAGAAATTGTGGTCCTCAAAATAAACCAGAGCTACCAGATAAGATGTTTAGCGCTGAGCATGCTAAAGGTTACAGTAATGTGAATTATATAACTAAAATAAAAGTTGCTTGTGGGTAATTACCACCCTGTCATTTAGCTAATGCTGCAGACACACTGGCAACAATTGTTCATCCTGTTATTATCTTACCTCATAATGTTCATATTCATCAACATCAAATGTGTCGAAATTAAAAAACCCGTTGGCTAATGCCTGAAACAGAAAATTAATATTAGTATTTTAATTGTACTTATGTTTGACACAAGTGTCTTACGTCATTGAGAATAAGCTTTAATATTTCTGTATTTCTACCAATTCTTGAATAGTTAATTTAAACAGGTTTATGTTTCCAATGAGCACTCACTTCAATATACACAAAATGTTATAAGTTCTGAAAAGCAATCACAAGCTTCCTTTTGAATGGACAATTTTTCCAGGAAATTACACATTGTTACCTTAAAGAAAAAACTGAAATTATCGAGCAGTCAATTTAGAAATATACTTACTTTATTTAAACCATGCAAACAGTCTAACAATGTGAGGTTATATGTACAGGCCCCAAACGAAGCATCCCTGAAATATATAAATATAAATTTTATAAATATTTTTGTTAGTACGTTTTTTGTGACATAACTCAGGGTTTATGCTGGCAATGACAAAAGCTCAAATGTGCCAGGAAAAAGGTGTTGATAAAAAAAGGTTTGCGAATGCTATTGGAGCAAAAAGATTGCCAGTACTGGTAAAGGACTGAAATGAGACAGGTTCAGATCTACACTTATGTAAAATCAAGAATCTGTTTCCTGAACAGTATTTGGTAGATATACTTTAATTTGTTCTCATTTCCATTTTCTTAAAGCATTATATTTTTCATTTATCATGCAGATATGCACTTTTCTGCCTAATAAAGGGGTGACCTATTAAATTTTGCTTTATTGGGCACTGACCAATAGAGCAAATCAATGCGGAATCCCTCGGCGCTTATTATACGTAACGTTACCTGACGTCATGCACGTAAAGTTGCCTGACGTCATAACACAACAAAGAGCTGTCAGAGAACAGCGCAGCTCGACTATTCGATTTTTCAGAGAATAATACATTTATAGCTAGTATATACCATCAGAAAACAAGGCTACAACAATGTGGGGTGGGGTTGGGAGCACAACAGAACTATGTGTAAGAATTGACCAAAACTACACAGAAATGTGTAAAAAAATAAAATAAAAAATTCAAGTGAGGGGGGAGGTGGGGGTGGGGTGGGCAGCAACATATATATGTAAGAATTGACTAAAACAATAAAGAAGTATGTCAAAATCAAAAAAGGAAAGATTTTCAAGTGGGGGTGGGGTTGGGGAGTGGGGGGAGAAGCGGGAGTGGGCTGGGGAGGGTAGGGGGAGGGGCAACATATATTTGTAAGAATTGACAAAAGCAACACAGAAATATGTAAAATAAAAATAAATGTTTCAAGTGGGGGTGGGGTGGAGGTGGGGTGGAGCGCGGGGGTGAGAGGCAGGAGTGGGTTGGGTGGGGGAAGGGGGCAACATATATGTGTAAGAATTGACTAAAACAACAAAGAAATACGTAAAAATAAAAATAAAAATAATAAAGTTTCAAGTCTGGGGGGGGGGGGGGGGGGGGGGGGGGGGGGGGTGCGGCTGTGTGGCGGGGACGGGGAGGGTTGCAACATATATGTGTAAGAATTGACCAAAACAACACAGAAATATGTAAAAAAAAAAAAGTGTGGAGGGGAGTGGGGGCGGGGGGTAGGAAGGGGGTGGGGGGGAGGAGGGAGCCCATGCCCCAATATGGGTGAAG